>CM052151.1:347685-426417 GCA_028455555.1 Augochlorella aurata | reverse complement strand
ATACACTCCCAGACAAAAAGATAGCACGCATGTGCTATATTTAATTTATCGTGTTAAAATTATGCTAGCGTGGAAATTTTAAGATATATGGAAAATGTAGCTTTCGTGAGTATTTAAACAAAACATAGATTGACCTTACTTCAATAAGTCCTCTGAGTTGAGAGGGAAACACATAATCTGACACAGACAAAATGATAGCACACTGGAACTTTGTTTACATATTCTTCAATTTTTCGTGAGCTTACACAGAGTTAGCGTTCAATTTGTATATAGAGCTGTGACATATTACTATTCCAATAATGGGTCGTGGCAAAAGACTTAGTGAAAGCGAAATTAGTAAGATTTTAGCTCTGGAAAAACAAAAGCTCTCTATTACGCAAATTGCAAAAGTAGTTAGTCGCAGTCGAAAAGTGATATATAATTTATTAAAAAATACAAGTGCATGCGGAAAGAAGAAAAGTACAGGAAGGCCAGCAGCATTATCTGAACGCGATACAGGAGCAATACTACGGTTTGCTTCCAATTCATGTGCTACGGCGAGGGAGATCGCTAAGAAAGCTGGAGTAGAAACAAATGTACAAAATGTTCGTCGTCTACTTCAAACTAGTAATATTATAAATCGGTCTAGAATAAAAGCAAAACCATCATTAAATTCAAGACATAAGGAGGCACGTTTGTTATTTGCAAAAGAGCATGTACATTGGAAAAAAATTTGGAGAAAAGTAATTTTCACAGATGAGAAGAGGTTCAACCTTGATGGACCAAGCGGATGTACATATTATTATCGTGATGTTCGCAAACAACCATTAACAAAAATTCGACGTCAAATGCATGGAGGTGGAGTAATGGTCTGGGCTGGTATCGGATATAAAGGAAAAACAGAAATTAAGTTTATTCAAGGCACAATGAACAGCGTTCATTATCTCGAACTAATAAAAAATCAAATTTATACATATGAAGAACGTATTGCTGAAGCACCATATATATTCCAGCAAGATAATGCTGCAGTACATACTGCTAAAATGGTTAAGGAATATTTCTTAAACGAAAATATATCCACTCTTCAATGGCCGGCGTGTTCACCTAACCTTAATATTGTATAATTGAAAATTGCTGGGCAATGCTTTCGCAAGCAGTGTATGCTGAAGGCCAACAATTTTCAAGTATAAATGAATTAAAAACATGCATTATAAGTGAATGGAAATATTTAGCTCAGGCAACAATTAAAAAACTATACAATTCTTTACCTAAAAGGATGATGGAAGTGTTAGAAAACAAAGGAGGTTCCACACATTATTGAAAAAATATAGTTTGGTATATATATTGTTATAAGAAATACACATACTTTTGTTTCATTAAACACATAGTTGTGTTATATGAAATATATATCTTTATTTTTCAAGTGTGCTATCACTTTGTCTGTGTCAGATTTTGTGTTTCCCTCTCAACTCAGAGGACTTATTGAAGTAAGGTCAATCTATGTTTTGTTTAAATACTCACGAAAGCTACATTTTCCATATATCTTAAAATTTCCACGCTAGCATAATTTTAACACGATAAATTAAATATAGCACATGCGTGCTATCTTTTTGTCTGGGAGTGTATGTTCTGAACAGGGTTCATAACTTATAATCAATATGAAAAAAGACATTGCGTGACAATTATTTTGTAATTATTACATTTATTCAATTGCTTTCAGAAAAAAGTAATGGTTATCGGGATTTAAAATTATTTTTTCGTTATCTACAATTGTTCATGAGGAAGAGCTTGGGCTCATAAAAGTTATAAAAATAAATATCAACTAATAATTCATCAATTAATTTTATTAAAATCTTCAAACACAAGTTGAGAGAAATCTTAATCCGGTAGTTTTATTCATTTATGACATGTGCAAATGTTTAGATTGCAACAAATTTATTTTGGGTTAGTCATAAGAATTGTCGTTGAGAGACGCTCTATTCTGGTTGCTTATAAAAGTTATCGATGAAGAATATTTATTTCGCTTCCTTATAACTAGACTGCGGATCTTTATAGAAAATAAGAATCGCCTGCATCAATAGCAAGTCACAAGAACCAAGTGCAACATTTTTCCTTCCTGAAATAATTTTAATAAGTTGGAATTAATACATCAACATTCTTAATTGCGTTTAATAGTTTCACTGTTTTATGTTTCACCTATCCGTTTTTGCTATAATACATAAAATTCGCAGTCCAGTTGAAACTTATAAATGTTAATTTTTTTCTTACTCATTAAAAATTAAGTTGTTACTCTCAATCCTTTCAAAAAATAGTACCGAAAGCATCTCCAACAACTCCGTATATTGTTTCGATTTAATTTTGTGATTAATTCAACGCATTGGTGTTTTCTTATTAGCTCTGAATACGGCTGAAATCACCAACGAGCCACCACCGATATTACGATTCATTGGAAAGCTGGATTCTTATCTTAACGATTTCTAAATAACGATTTATAAACAACGACTTATATAAATCGTGCTAGTATATACCGAATTAAAAAAAGAAACCGTCAATGTAACAAGTCGTATCTTCGTTGATGATTTTAGCTCCATTCAGAACCAATAAGAAAACACTAATTTGTGGAATTAATCATAAAATAAATTCAACACATTGTACGGAACATTTAGAGATGGCTTTCATATCAAAGAAATTAAAAGTGACAACTTCACTTTTCAGCTTGAGAACACCAAAGTTCATGCGTCAGGAAAGAAACAAATCAGTGATTAGATGACAAAGATATCTGGATTTTGGCATGGCAGCTTGTTCAGATTCAAACGCAATTGAAGACCTCTAGGAAATGCTTTTAAGAAATATATACGGCAATTGCAAATAGTGTAACCCTGTTTATGAGTTACGAACTCGGGTGGAAGCAGAAACTTTTCGTAATTTGATTTCATTAATGGCTGATCGAATTTTCAACGTTATTCGAAAAAATGGCAATTATAATAAATATTGATTACGAAATATGGAAGAAATCTTTGTTAATCCTGACATTATTTGCTTAAAAAAACTTGTAACTTCATGCGAATTTCGCACTTGCCGTTTGGTAAAATACATAAACCCAAGTTTTTTTTCATAAATAAATTTGATATCTATGAATGTAATCATACACCTATATGATTTTTTTTTTAAACCCTAAAATGCTATTGATATATTATCTTCATTGTTATGGAATAATTACAAGATTTCACAAAAATATTAGTTGGCTTTATGGAAATTTGGGACAGTCTATACTCGTTGCCTGCATTAGTATCATGGCTGTAAACTAAGAGAAGCATTTGTACGAATCGAAACCTAATTAGCTTTAAGAATGTAGAAAGGATTTTCAAAGATAATCAGTTTACAGAACTGGAACGTTTTCTTCGACTCTTTAATCTCCTATTTCCTGTCGGTGCAGCGAGATATTCAGAAAATCTGTCATCTGCCAAATTGCAGTCACTGTGACCGATTGAAACTCGAAAACAAAGTCGAATATGACGAACGCTTTTTGAACTTTTTGCATTAGTTTGTATGTATCGACATAATGGAACTTTCTATCAGAATACAAATGAAAGAAAAATGGGTGCGGAGAAAATATATATATAATATATATAATAAATATATATATATATATATATATATATATATATATATATATATATATTTGCTAAACAATTTGCCTTCTTCTAAATATGATATAATTTTTGCTGTTTGATTGTAGCTATCCAAATATTCTTTGATGGTTTTGGGCATTTTTAGTTTTCTTCTGATATTGTTATACGATGGACATTCTATTAAGATGTGTTACTATAAGCTCAACGTTACAGTTGATACAAAGAGTATGTTAAATATACTGCAGGGTTGGTAGAGAATATACTTTCTCTGAGTTCATGTAACAGAGACAGAGTTAAATATATCCACCCCTGATTCCATTTGTGCCAAATATTTTTTGTTAAGAGTTTCTGAGCATCTCCAAATGGAATTTCAATGTACCTTAAATCTACATTTACCTCGTTGTTATTTCCTGGAATTACAGTATTATCGAGTTTACTTTCGCAGTGGATTATAGTTTGATGTCTGCATAACTCATTTTTCAAATCACTGATTCGATAGTTAGAATTTTTTCTAACTTTTTCTATTTTTAATGTTTGATGTTTTTGTCACTAATAACAGTTCCAATGATTGTTTTGTCGTTATTTACTTTAATAAGTATATGACCAACTACCTCGTTTGAGCTGCTTGTGGTTTGATCTCTAAGTAGATTAATTCTGATTTATGAGGAAGTGACAGTGATTTCCGTTTAACATTCGGAAAAGGAATATCCAATTCTTTGAGAATTTTGCATATTCTGACAGTGAAGGAAAATACTGCTTTTTGTAGCAGAATTCTTTAGCGTAATTATCAAAAATAATTTCAAAGATGTTTCACGCATGTTCTCTTCATACATATGATACCCTCTCATTATTTTGCGTTTTTTCAATTCCATCGTTATCTACGTACGAATAAAAATGACACTATTTCAAAAGCACTGTTTAGACACACAAGAAATCATTTTACAGATCACTGTATAAATACACAGTGATTGTAAATAACAAAGTGACTTTTGCACATTTTAAATTATAACGGCAGGAAAAAAGGAAAATTTACAGTTTCCTGTAAAACAAAATACAAATTATAATCCATGCAATAATTTCACGCATATAAACGCACCAACTTCTAGTCGGCCGACTGTAATTTTCAACAACGCAACTGTGTACAGCGTAATTAACTGCTTATCTTGGTTTACGCAGTTAAATTTGCACTCTATGTTTGGCAAAGATACATTAAACTAATCTCCTGCAGAATATTTGTTGCTCCCAATCTAAAACACAAAACCGCTTTGATAATACCTTTCACTAATCCAGATTGTGTACACATCTTAAAATTAACATGATTGTTTTGCGAGTATCCTAGTAATCTCATTTCCACGTTGTTACAAATTCGTAAATAATAGCACATTTTACGAACAGTTTGAGACACATGAATTCCAGTTCCTGCACACTTCTTGTTTCTTCGTCCGTCTATACATAAACTCTTCCACCCAAAGGGAAGGACGAAACGAATATGAAAGCGATAATTGCATAAATCAGTATGCCACGAGAACCTACAACTTAACAATTAATTAACGAAGCTTCAGTTTCAAAACTATAATTTTTGTAAGTATTTAGTCATAACTTAAGCAAATTTTATATATCAAAGTCAAGGTGTATTTTTTGACTTATTAATATACTTGCTGCAAAACCTTTTAATAAGAAAAATAGAATAATTAAGTCTCAATGTATTTTCACCGATCTGCAATGTTGTATATTTAATACCAAACCTACCCAGCTCTAAAAACGACTAGTATGCATTGTAAGTGTAAAAATGACAAAATCGAATTTATTTAGATTCTACACGACTTGAATCATAATACGCGCTTGCCTACAGAAATCTCTTAATAAAACCTTTTAATGTATTGTATCGAATTTCGTCCTGATACATTTAACGCTAAATCTACCGAACACTGGAAACGACTGAGACATCTGTGAATAGGTTATGGTGCAAAAAAGAATTTATTTATAATTAAGTATTAAACATATATTAATAAGGTATACAGGGTGTCCCAAAATTATGTTACTTCCAGGAAATGAGGAGTTCCTGAGACATTTGAAGTAACTTTTTCCTTAGCGAAAAAGCAATTCATGGCTTTGTTTACGAGTTATCAACGAAAAACACTGACCAATGAAATGCAAGATCATACTGCCGCGAAACGACCGAGTGAACAAAGCCCAGTTCCTCTCATTGGCTCGGTCGCTTTGCGTCAACCGAGCTCATCTCGCATTGATTGGTGTTTTTCATTAATAATTCGTAAACAAAGCTACGGATTGCATTTTCGCTACGGAAAAAGTTACTTCAAATGACCTCATGAACCCCTCATTTCTCGGAAGTAACATAATTTTGGGACACCCTGTATAATTAACAAGTCGACGCTTTCAGTAATCTCACTCTTCTCTCAATGTTCTCTTGGTTCTCTCTTAACACTCTCAATGCTCTCACAGTTCTAATTGTTCCGTATTAACACTTTCAATACTCTCACTCCTTTTCACTACATTCTCTCACTCGTATCACACTCGTCGCGCACTCTGATTGACATTCATACAAATCACGCAAAATTCTCTAACATACCACAATATTTACATACATCTAATCTCACACTATCACACATCCTCATTATCAAACTATTATATTACTGTAATGTTTTACAATTTACCTACTCACACTCTGTGGTTTTTGGAAAACCAACTCCACAACGTCTTCTAACGATAAAAATAGCGAATTCTACACACTTTGAATTGTAATACGCGATTGCCTAAAGGATTCAGTTGCATATTTTTAAGCGAAATAAAGCGTGAGAAGCCGGTGATTTGACCGGCAGGTTCACAGTTAACTTCAATTCCCCTGAAAATTCATTACAAGCCCGTCGGATAATTCATTTCTAGTCGAACAAACTGTCTCGGCAGCACGGGCTGTCAGTCTTCGCAGCATCGCATAAATCACCATTAAATTAGCCCGCGTTTGGTCCCGATGCATCATGCCAGGCGAAATCCACACCATTCGCAATATAATAGATGCTGGCTGCGCGTTTTCAGGTTTTGTCGGATCTTGTTCCCTGGCAGGAGCAGGCTTCGAATGGCGATAGTCAGGCCCGAGGGGTGAGAATCCATTAATCATCTCGGCTGGTTTACTTTCACGTCGTCGTAATCTCCACACTTGCGTCCCACTATTCGTCGTCAAGGTTGTCGCGCATCCATAGCGGTGTTTTTTTCAAGAAAGCGGGAGCGGGCGGCTGAAGAGTGGCAACGAGAGGCAGCCTGATCCCGTGGTTCTTGAGCTTGGCCGTTGCATTTTTCTCTCCTCTCATCTCAGCTGCTTTTTGTCGGGGACACTACGGCATTTTGTACGGACACTATAATTTCTTCCGCCGTTTTCTGTCGGTGTCGCACGCAGTCCGAGCAACGACGGGAATGGAAGGATAGGACAGGCTTTTCTACGACATCGACAACCAGCACCGGCACCGGCACCGGCACCGGCACCGGCTCCGGTACCGGCGTCGGTACCGGCACTGGCCTGACGAGGACCAAAGGCGGCCTTTCATTCTCGGCAGTTTCACGAATTTTAATCAGAGGATCCGAGGCGTCCTAAGACGGTCGGTGGCATTCGACCTCTGCCTGACTCGCTAATGGATTGCTAGGCGAGAAGAGGTCGCGGACTAATCGCAATTTTGTTCTCCGTTTCGGTGCCGTGTTATCTCATCGACCTTTCGCCTTTCCAGCACCCCTCGTTGCCTCGTAACACCCTTTTCTTTTCCCTCCGACACGGCTGATTGCACTTCAATATTGCAAATCGGTGCTCGGACGTGCCGCGTCGCACCGCGTACCTTTCACTGAATAGAAAATCGAATAGCACGGAAAAATTCGAGTGTACTCGGTTTTAGCAAAAGACTGCGAATTAAGGGAATACGGGGTTGGAGGATATAGAATATTCGAGGAAGATTGCGAGTCTTCGAGGCATGACGCGAATCGTGTCGAAAGTTGAACGGTCGAAGACACCGATTAAAGCAGAAATCGATGGAACCGTATATACTTCGAGATAAAAATATAGCCCGCTTTAAAATTAACGTAATTTTTATTTATTTCATATAACAACCAAGGTTTTGTTTTTATGAATGAAATCGAATTGAATTTTGTCAGTTTATACAATTTTATTTGGAAAGAAATAATTTTTAAGGAAATATTAATAAATTGTATATAGCAATAAATTAACAAATGATGTTCAATGGTTAATATTTTGTGACTCCTTCACATCATTCTCTTTAGCAAAGATTTATTAATTAAACAGCATTTTAATAGTTTCTGCTTAAATTGCTCCCACTCATCCAGAGTACAGTTTTTTTAATTTTGCAATGTTTCCAAATTGTTTGCCATTTCCACGTACAGCTCGGTCAAGTTTTCCCCCACAATTGTTAATGATATTAAAGTCGGATAACCTTGTTAACTAATCCAAAACGCGAATATTTTATCGAGACAATTACTTTCTTACTGCTTTTGCAGAGTGCTTTGCGACATTATCCTGCCGAAAAATGTGGGATCTACTGGTTAATTTTAATCATTATTTTCTAGGTATTTTCGGCAGTGCAATTTAAAAAAATGCTTCAGACAAAATTTATCAGCACTTGGTGGACTACAAGTTCTTAAATCTCAAAAAATGCTTTCTATGCAAAAGGTCAAGGTTATCCGGGCAACATATATTTTTAACATCGTAGACTTATCTGACTACTGATCTAAATGTCTCCGCAACAGAGTTATGAAGCGAACGTTAGATGTCTCCACAGTAAGAAAACTAATCTCTTTATTATTATTTAGATTAATTGCACGAGTACAGAACATCAGATGAAGAGAACGAAATGTACATTTCTAATGTAAAAAAAAGTAAAGATATATTTTCAGTGAGAGGAATTAGTATTAAAAACTCTAATTGATGATATTTTGAAAACGCCTTTTCATATTGTCTGGTTTTTGCTATCATTGACAAATGAATGTCTATTACCGGACGGTATAATGTCAGTTTTCCACTTTGCTGTGTTAATTACATATATAATCGAGTAACATGGAAACTGCAGAGTAAACAGAATAACGAGGAAGTTGAAAGCGGGCATTACACCGGCCGTTAATCGGTCAACATTCATTTGTCAACTAGACGGCGAAAATCAGACAATATGAATGAGCTTTACTGTTACGGTTGTATTGTTTTAACTCTTAACGTTCTATACGTTCAAATCATCAGGCTTTTGTACGCGGTATTGATACTACGTGTTCGATAATATTCTTATTTTTTAAATTTATTAAAAAATAATTTCATCTCATTATTCAATAATATTATCTCATTATTCAATTGTGCTATGCTTTTGCATGCAATCAAATTGTTTTCACCAATATTTTTTAGTGTTGATAGGATATAGAAAACAATTATTGATACTTAAACACTATGATAGCCAAAATTTTGCTTCATGTAAATTATGTTTTATTATTGTTATCCCTTTACAGCTCGAGTAAGTAACATCGGTGCACAAAAATTAAAATAGCTCAAAACCAGCAAATAAATGACCTAGCAAATAATAGACCTCTATACAAATTAATAACAATTTAAAATTCACAATTTTTAAAACATATTTTGGTCTGATGTGTAAAGTAAGAATCAAAAATGATAATGCATACCCTACTTAAAAGTGGAGAAATAACAGAATAAGATATTTTTACCACGTTATGATAAAAAGTAAAATTAGATTAAAAAATCATGATAAATGAATAAATGACAACAAAGCTAGAAGGAGCTACATACTGTTTAACAATGAATTTACAATTTTTTGAAAAGAGAAATATGAAGAAGAAGTGACAGAACGAGATACGACATTGTGGCTAAAAATGAAATGAAATGAGAATACATTGACAAATCAGTGTATTACTTCAAAGACACAGTGAGCTATGGAGGGTTAAAGAGACGCAACTATTGGTAACACAAATTTTTTGTATACTTATGCAGATTATCAGTAGTGTAACAAACCTGATCGATTCTCTCGCATATTTTGCCAGAGACGTAAGAGTGCAAATTAAAAAGATGTTCAATTCATTTAACCAGTTAACTGTGGCGATCTCTTTGCAAAGCGCCCACCAGTGTGTGTCGCGATAATCAAGCGATGACGAATCCAAAAAGACGAATCCAACTCAAATTATTTATAATTTTCATTTGTTTGTTTTATTTCGTCTGGACCCCTAAACATTTTAAACATATTAAAATTTACGAATATATTTTAGTTTTCGCCAGAATTACAATTTAAATATCAAATTGTAACAAAATTTTACGTATGACGGATATAGTCGTCAAACACACTTAACTGGTTAAATTGAACATCTAAATTGTTTTCGTTAGTACGAAAGGTAAGAAGAAATGACAAAATGGTATTTAAATGGTTTCGAAGCGTGCATCTGATGATAACGAAGAATCATTCTACCAAGGTCAATTTAATGATTTTTCAAGATTAATATCATTGTTTGCAGATTAACGTTTATTTTTTATAGTATGATGTTGTTGCTTGCATCAAGATGAGTTCAATGATCTGTAATATCATCTTAGGATACTTGGGATCTTGGGATAAACTTGGCAATTTAAAAAAATGAGTTAAGCAACCAAGCACCGTTCCGTATTCATTGAAATTCAACTCATTTTTTAAGTGTCAAGGTCATGATATTATAAATCATTGAACTCGTCTTGATGCAAATAACAACATCATTCTATAAAAAGTAACTGTTCCTCAGCAAAGAAATAAGTATTATATTATAAGTATTATTATACCTATTAATCTAAGTTAAGGGTCTACGAGTTGAAGATTTAATAGTATCCCCGATTACTATTAATTAATTCTGAAAGTTTTTGTTGACTCTCCACTTAACAATCTTTCTATGCAGATTTCCAAGATACGTCGATCTTCTTATCAAGCTTCCTAGAAACAAGCGACAACTTCAGTTAGCAGCCAGAAATCAAAAAGTTAGGTAAAGCCTTTGGGAAGCTAGGTCAAAGTAGACCGAAGCGCTGGCATCCGAGGTTTAATAAAAGCTAAAAAATGTTCAACATAATATAACGAGCTTCTTCATATGACAAGCTCGATCA
Organism: Augochlorella aurata; assembly: GCA_028455555.1. NCBI lineage: Eukaryota > Metazoa > Arthropoda > Insecta > Hymenoptera > Halictidae > Augochlorella > Augochlorella aurata. The sequence goes on along the minus strand of CM052151.1, from coordinate 415,677 downwards.
GCATTAATATTCTTAAACGGAAACCAGGGCTGCAGAATATTTCATATATTACGTCACTCACGGCGAGTATCGTAAAAGGCAATGCTGACGGTAAAAAATAACGGAAGCTGCCGACTTACGCGGAACATCACTTAACTGTACCCACGCAGATTATTATAAAATTCGCACGTAAGATAATCCTTAAAAAAACGTTCCACATTTATTTCGTCATTCATATAGGGAGTGGAAAAATCTTTACAGTAAAAATGTAGCAATTTTCCTGAATATCTTCGCAGTTATTCTGTTTAAAAACGTATTTCAACAAGGAGTTTATTTTCTGATTTAAAAATTCCAAATATTCTAATTACAAAAGTCGATAAATTTTTATTATTAGACTATGGATTATATGCACTTACAAATACTGTGATTTACACTCCATTAACCCCATTAAGAGAAGAAACATATGTTTAACTAACTTTTCTTTTATATAATCGTATAAAGCGATTAATTACGACACGAGGTCGATGAAGAGTGACTCTGTCAATTCGGTCGACCGCATATTAACTTATAACCTAAACAAAAAGGCCAGTGAATCCCGGATGCGTTTCGTCTCAAACCTAAACATCCCGGTCACCGACACTAACGAGAAGCTTATCTTCTCATGACAAAGATTGTCACATCTCACAATCATACCATTCTTACAAAATATAGAGATCAAGTTTGTTATTTTAAATGGCATGTTCTATTTTTAATGTTCAATTTTAACAGATTGGCACATCCTGAGTATCGAAATTAATTAATATCATATTCACCTTTCTCCATTTCGCATTAATCCTTTTGTTGATTATATTCACCGTTTTGCAAATCAAATTACTCCTTTTACAGATCTTATTTACCTGTTTGAAAATAAAATTAATCCTTTTATGATTTTATTTATTCCTTTTTACTTTATTCGCTATTTCGTACGTCACGTTCATCTTTTTTCAAGTGACATTCAGCCTTCTGTAAATTTAATTTATTTCTTCGCAAATGGTTTATAAAGATTAATAATCTGTAATGAAATTTCTTTTATTTTATAAGTAAGCACATGAATTAATATTAAATTTAAGAAGTGAATAAAAGATGGGTAATTTTTATCTGTGAAAGGGTGAATTTTATTCGCTAAAACGTGAATATAGTCTACGAAACAAATAACATTATAAATGTACTAAAAGTACATCATTATGCAGATTTTGCACTGCAAATTAATTTTTTCGTAGGTGATATTCACATGTTACATTTTTACACTCAGAACTAATTTTATGTATATCATACTAATAATAGACTTATTAAACTCTACATTCTGTCCATTCCAACCTAACTTGCGTAAAAACTATGCAATTTTTCAATGTAATGCGTGTACAGAAATATTTAATATGCAATTACATTTGAAATCGTGATTTCCAACGACCGAATTTTAACGCGCGCAGATATCAAAGGTTTCACTCGGCAAAGACGCATAGCACGTTGTTGCCGTTTAAAACAATTCTTGATTGTTGCTACTTTGTTCCTCTGGGGCGGAGCATCAATCGAATCCAATAGCGAAGCACGGACAAACGAGCAAACAAAAGAAAAAAAAGGTAAAAGCGTTTGAGAGGTTAGCAGTGAAGTTTCGTAGTGGCAAAGAGGGTTGGCCTCTTCTTTCGTGTTTCGTTGGATTCGAATGACTCTGCCCTGTTTCTCGCATTTCCTCGTATCTTTCTCAATCCCCGTTTATTTTGCGTTATGCAACGAGCCCCTCATCTTTCACGCGTTACAGACGTTCACCACCGACTTCGTTTCCACCTCCTTCTCGCTACTGTAAAAATCCTATTTTCATTTTCTATTTGCCTCGGCCCTAGCAACGGCCACCACTGCGAAGTCTATCGTATCGAAAGCAATTTAACCTAATTCCAATTGGGAGTTGATCGCATTGTGGCGGGGTGGGAAGTCTCGATTCGGTTCTTCCTTTTTTCTTTTTTCATCAAGAAAAACGAAGATCCGATCGATTTTAGCCAGTTTCGTATACACCGCACAAATTTGGAGCACTCTTCGAATGAACTGAGTTTTTTCAAAACGATTTTGTACTCCTAATGACATTAATTTTGTTTCATTAATTAAACTTAATTAATACTTTTGCAGATTATATTCCTTTTGTAGATCATATTCACCTTTGTAAACTTCAAATTAATTATTCTGTAGACCACGTTCTCCTTTTCAGAAATCGAATTAGCTTTCTTGCAGATTTTATTCATCCATAAATTAAAGGAAGCCATTTTTTCTGGAAATAAATTTATATACTTATTTGTAAAATAATACAAATTTAAATACACACAATAAACATTAATCTCCGACAATTATATTAAATGTCATCTAACTATGAATTTTATTAGAAATAAATATAAATAAGTGAATTTTAATTGCGACAAGGTAAATTTAATGAATTAAAGGAACAATTTAATAATTCCATTATGTCATTTATAACTCAGTGAAATTTTTCAAGCTTGGAATACATGTTATGTAGTCCTTGTTTTTAGATATTGCATAAACATCCACAGTCTAACCATGATCTACAAAAGGATTAATTTGGAATGCAACGAAGTTGATACGATCTATTTACAAAAAAATTAATTCGGAGTTCAAAACCTGTACACCCCCACGTGCTTGTAATTTTCACACATTGATTGTCACGTGTGCCATGTGTGGATGGTACTAGTCTTTAATCAGATTTATAAAGTTTGTGTCGTGACATATTCGACCAAGCTAGATTTCATTAGGATTTGCAGCACGGGCGAGGATTAAAGAAGCAATCGCTACCAATTTGAACTTTCTAGGTTCAGTTTTCCTAACTAAACTGCTTTAAAGTTGTGAGATTTTCTGGTGCCATGGGATCGCAGCGAACGTGTTAAAAATACCTTCTAAACATGGTGCGAAGTAAGGTGTCAGATTACATTTTCCATACCAAATCCATCTTATTTTGCGTAATTAGATGGAGATTTTAATTATTTTGTTGATAAATATTGCTGGTTTTGAATTTTGAACAGACTTATCAATTTGACAATTTCTATTGTATTAACTCTTAGGAAAACAAATTGTATGTATCAAGTATTGTTACAGATGTATCGTTGGATTGGGATAATGTTTTTTATATCATTCTTAAAGTTATTCGTTTAATTGACCACGTTATGCCAGCACCATTTTGCAAAATTGTTGCCACTATCCGATGACGAAAATTGTAATAAACTGCACGAATCAAGATGAAAAATAAAGGTTGCTGAAAAGCGATAGCGGATACGCATAACGAATTAGCTCGTCTTTTCGAGCTAACATTTTAACTGACCACGTCAGTTACAGAGGGTGAGTGAAAATTCGTGGCATAACTGGCCAGGGGATGATTCTGCATGGAGAATTATTTTTTCAACCCATTTTTTCTAGGAAACGAAGCCTTCAATGTAATGCTATCGTTTCATCGACTTATATTTGCATGTAAAATTATCCACAATTTTTCACCCACCTTGTATACGAGTGACATAATTTTTGTGCTAAACTTTTACATTATGACAGATTATTAAGTAAATCAAACTTTATTAAAATCTTCAACGTGTGAAAGGGTTAGAAATATAATGACTACAATAAATCTTGTGGGTTTCGTTCTTATATTATTATTATTAGACTGCAGATTTGATACAATTATGACGAAAAAGAAGACTGTCAATATATTGCTTCCGTGTTATTAAAATGATTAAAAACCGGAAGAAATTCCTGTATAGAAATATAATATTACACATAATCCTAATATTATGAGTTGATTAAGTGATTTTCAATCATTTATAACAAAAATAAATTAATTCAATCGTGCAATTTAAAGTTTGTAGACAAGCTAAGAATGTTAGACTACTAAAATTATCAGCAATAGAAAGCTATTTGACGTCCGTTTCTTGGAAAAATACAATACGGTCTGCTTGGACAGTAATTGGAAGGTTGTTTTTCGATTTTAAATTAATTTTTTGGTAACATCATCAATTAATAAATAGTGAACTATGTACATGTAGATATTAATTTCCGAAAAAATCGATAGAGAATTGATTACAGTTAATTACATACATTTCACAACCTAATTACTAGAAAATCAGCCCACTTGTCCATCATACTTTGTTCTTTGTTCGTGAGGGTTTAGTAGTTAATTGTTATACCGTATTTACGAAGAATTTTGGCAAAAGCATAAACAATTTTAATTTATAATTAAGAAATTCTTTCTTTCGTAAGAAATTGATTTGAACTCATTGATTTGACTTAAAATATCCTGCAATCCTGATTGTTTTCAATCGAGAAGCTATTGATGGTTATACGGGGTGATTATCATATCCTGCACATTGAAATATCATAGTCATTTTTGCTGATATAAAAAGATGTGTCAGGACAACCTTGATTAGTTCAAAGCGGAGAGTTATAATTCATTTTGTTTTCTCAAGGTTATTTTTTTTCAAGTATTGAATGTTAAACTTCTTCAAACATATTGTTGAGCAATAGAGGTATAAAATCGGTAATGAAAATTAAAAAAAAATTATTTTTATAACTTTTCAACTCAATTTTATAAAGCATTCGAAATTTACGTGGCGTGGAATTTTCATTCGATGTTTTTTTTTTAATTTTCTCAATTATGTAGGTAACGTTTTATACTAAATCGAAAGTTGTTTGTATTTTGAAATTTATATACTCTATAAAAATGCCGTAAAGGATTTTTTTCCTTCAATATAGAAGTCAAAGTTATACCAGTGTTCGAATACTTTCGTAAGTCACTATATACAAATATGGTATTTTGTTAAGTTTACGTTTAGCTACCAGTAATAATATAAAAGTTACTTTGAATTCATAATTATACACGTCACTGTGCAGAAGTGTGCGAAACAAATCTTTCTCTCATTTGTCCTTTTGAATGACCCCATTGACATTTCCTTCACTCCACAATCCAAATAGAGATACTTAGTTCCGTTTCTCGTGACTCACCCTTTACATAAATGATCGATCGTTTCTGGAATTGTAGCCCTCGCAGGATATATTTTTTTTAATCTCGTTTGCCCCGTTCCCACACCCATCTCGCAGATTCCCCTGCTTCCTTCAGGACATTCCCGACCGAGGGTAACTTTCCGATTACGTTTCTTCTTCCGACGGCCATGCTTCATAAATTGTAGATTGAATAGGTGAAATGAACATCTGAAAATATATCTCTCCTAATTTTTCTTGTCTCGCAGAACGTACATACATACATACGTGGACGATCTCCACGGTTTTTCTGTATCCTACCAGTGGAGCGGGGCCCGCATTACGAGAGGGAGAACATTTCTTTATATTGTACTTCACTTGAACCCTCCCTCGTTTCCTAGCGCCGATTCGTTTTTATTTACTTCGCGAGAAATATTGATAGTTTCCTTGTAAACGTCTAGCACAGCTACAACCTATTGTCGAAGAAAAATCCGTAAAAATTTGAAGCGGTTCTTAGAACGTGGAAGTTGTTGTGAAACTCTGTTGCTAGTTAATGTTTATTCAGGAAATATATTATTTTAACGTAGAAGATTCTCATGTGGCTAACACTATTAACGCGCTAATACTATGATAACTATCACTCGATTAAATTTTTCTTGAATTTTTAGAATGCAAAATAGCTAAGGTAGCATCCACTATGTTAAGTATTTCATTTTTGGTTTCAGTTCCTCTGATTAAATTACTTTAATAATCTACTGGGCAATTAGCGTGTTAACCTTTTGCACTCTACTAGTTCTTTCACTGCTACGTTGATTTGCATTTCTTCGTCCTTAATATTTTCCTTGATAGGACGAGACAATTTTTATTTCTTCTGGATATTCATCTATTTTTATCTATAGATTTTGATAACAGATAAATCGAATTTTGTACCGATTTAGAAGGAATGAATAACATTCTATTTACTAAATTATGTATGAAATATTCATGATGCCTCTGGTTCGTTATAGTGCAAGAGGTTAATACATATGATGTGTAAATAAAGTTACTTGAGATCTAATAAAATGTTGATAGCATAGACCAACTGACTTATTGCACTGTAAAACCATAATATTTTAAAAATTTAATTATTATAGAATTGTTATGCCGCCACGAAACAGAAAGAAAATAACTTGTTTTACAAAGTTATCAACACTACACTCGTTTACATATTTAGGTGCTCTTATAACATCAAGGGAGCAATATCATATATTTCTTACAAATTACGTGATCAATATGATATCACAAAAAATAAACCATACTTACATAGGACACATCAGAAACATAGTGCCTCGGTTATCCGAAGTAATAGGAAATCATGAATGTTGGGATAGAAACATTCAGATATACAGTGAGGGACAAAAGTAAGTGGACAGATGATGAAAATGTATATCAATGAAGTTCATTCAATATAGCATCAGAATTACATGTTTCATCCTTATTTAATATTTATCCTTATAGTATATAGATTACTTTAATAACATTTAAAATAAATTTTAATAGTCGGTGCAAACGCAAATAAAGTCGAAACAAAAATATCAGTACTTAGTATTGCCGCCTTTTGCTGCAATTACAGCTTCTAGTCGTCGCGGCATACTGTTTATAAGATTTTCTATATAATCTTTATCAATATTGTCAAAAGCAAATCTTAAATTATTAAAAAAGTCCATTTTATTCTTTCGCTCAGCCAAAGGAATTTTGGAATCCAATATATACCACTCTATAAGATTCAAGTCAGGATTTTGTGCTGGCCATTCGAGTAACTTAATATTCGAATCGCTAAAAAATTTCATACTCTTCTTGTCAACATGTTTCGGATCATTGCCTGTTGAAAAATAAATTCTTCCTCCAAATTCATTTTTAATATTGCCTCTTCCAAATTTTCATTGATTATGCTAATGTACTTATCAGCATTCATAATACCATCAAGTGCTACCAAGCTTCCAGGTCCATTCCATGTAAAGCAACCCTACACCATTAATGAACCACCTCCAAATTTAATCGTTGATGTGATAAATGATTTTTTATATGTTTCATTTTTCTTTCTCCAGACTTTTTGCTTTTTCTTGTATTGTCTCATTTCAAAGTTTGATTCGTCAGACCATACTATCCTTTCCCAGAACAATATAGGCATATTAACATATTTTTTAGCAGAAGCTAAAAGTTTCTTCATGTTTCTTTTATTAATGTGTAGTTTACGCTTTGCCCTACATGATTTTGAACTCACTTCGTGCAACTTTCGTTCTACAGTTTTAATCGACACATCTAATCCTACTGCATTTAAAATCTGCCGCGAGGAAATTGTTGGTTGTCGTCGACATTCTCGAGCAATTCGACGGTCCTCTTGAATAGTAGTACAACGTTTTCGCCAACAACGTCTTAAATTCTGTACGGTATTGTGTATTAAATATTTCGTCTACATTTTTTCTACTGCACTTTTTGATATTTTATATTTCTGTACTATAACACGGTAACTTAATTTACTACGGCACACCGAAAAAAAGAATTAAATTACGGATTTGATGCGATATTTCTGCTGTTTTTGGCATTTTTATATTATATAGCACTTGATTTTACTCGCACCAAGCCTGTATAGGTAATAAGAAATTCGTTCGATGCCCCTGTGTATAAAAATGATCTACGTATAATGTTTGTCTACATTTCTTGTCTCGCAATGATAGGTTAACTGACTGTCCACTTACTTTTGTCCCTCTGTACTTCGTTGATATTTTTGTTTCAACTTAATATTTATTTTAATATTTATTCAACTGTTATTATTTATTTTAAATGTTATTAAAATAATCTATACACTATAAGGATAAATATTAAATAATCATGAAACATGTAATTATGAGGCTATATTGAATAAACTTCATTCATATACATTTTCGTCATCTGTCCATTTACTTTTTCCCTCACTGTATGTGTATCAAATCCCACTGATTTGTAAAATAAATAATATTGTATATAGACACTCTAGATTTTCCTATTCACGTATGAAACGTGTCTAAATAATAAAGAATATAATATTAGAAATGCATCTTGCAAAATGAAAAAAAAAATATTTGAAAATATACAACGCGGGCAACAACTAAATATTTCAAGAACGTGATAATGAAAGCGTTAGGTTTTTAACTGTATAGCTACAACGTTTAAATATTGTTCGATTACAATATAAGATATGAAATATGTAATGTAGAAAAGCGAAGGTTTACATAAATTCTTTGACATTTTAATTGCAGCAATTAGTTTCAAAATTAAATCGATTCATTGTCGCTGGGTAGAAGGGAATGTAACACTTTTTTATGGATAAGTCACGTGTGAAAAAATTTCGAGTACTCTGCGCTTACACGTACTCGTCTTGATGGAAAAAGTAATAGTAACATTTGATGTTATTTCACGCTTCCACAAGGTGATAACTCCGGTACTCTGACATTATGCCTGTGGCAGTAATGTATTCATGGCTGCGTAGAAAATTAACTAAATGGTGTGGCGTAATATTACACCAACATAATAAATCACGGCCTTTTCATAATATGTACTCCAAAATTATTTTTGCCCCGATAACCATTAAAAATGAAATTGGTGAAAATGTTGAGACTAACGAATACAGTTCAATTTTTCAACTATCTTATGCATTAAAATATATCTTCGAATCAACCAAGTTCTACAAGCAAATAATAGTTTATATTATTAACATTTAGATGGAAATTTGGTTTGCAGTCTTCATACACATTATTAATACAAAACGTGAAGTTATGATATGTCGTTTCAGTGACACTATATTTCTAAATTTGAAAATACAATGTACAAATATCTACAGAATTAAAGTATTATTATCAACATCTTTCACACGCCACGTAGTTGACATACTCTCCGTTTAAAATGCATTAAACATTCAACATAAAATCACAGATCAACTTTGAAGGCATCATTGTGAAAAGCAAACTGTATTTTTACAAAGACACAATGAAAGAAATATGGGAAAAAGAATTTATGTCCCATGGAGTCGTTAGAATTTGTGGAATTTCAAAAGATGAGCAGGGAAAAAGTTTCGTAACAGATCTTTGAAAAAAGTTCAAGGACTTAGAAATAGCGACCTCGTGGTTTAAAATCAGCACTGGTACAATCATAAACTGAGCTCAGGTACATATAATGTCTTAAGATGAGTACAAATACAATCAGTGTCAAAAATATTCATATACTGAATTTCACATTCTTGACATAACCTTGACATTTGAGCTATTGTAATCTCGTAAAAAAACAATCATACCATAATAAATCGAGACTTATTTTAAATTTCGACGCATCTATGTTCGCAAATCATCGATGAATTCTTCCTATCATGCTTTTCCAACCCATAGCAAACGAAAATTGGTAAAACACAGGTTTACTCGAAAATGTTACGAATCGAAACGTCTCTAAAACCGTTGAAAAGTTCTTTTCACGAATAGATCGGCCACAGATTTGAATATTGAAGATTCCTCTTCTCAATGGCCTCTCATAACTTGGTGTACGACTTCATTAGTCGTTTTATGAAACAAAAATGGGGAACAACTTCGGTCGTGTAGAGTCCTTGTGAACCTCGTGTTACTGTAAAATAGTCGGTACACCCTTAATTCAAAGCTCAATAGAGTGAATAAGAAAATCGCACATGAAAGTTTTAGGGGTCACTGCAGAGGGGAGGTTCCAATCTTGAAATCTATTTTAGGATCAGACTTGAAAAAATTTGTCCAGCGTATTCACAGTTGTTTAAAAAAACATTTTTTAAAAAGAGCATGTCTCCATTTGCCCACCTGTTACATTATGCAAAAACGTGTTACAGGAAAATTAATGGTGCAGTGTAAGTAGAATCTTGAAGCTTTAAAATGAGTCCAGATTGATTACGATATGACTCTTTTTTACGAAATTAAATTCAAATATATTGGCAATTTATCAAAAATCAGAAATGCAGTGCACGAATACTTTTTACACTGACTGTATATATTCTGTATATATCGAAAGACCTTTTTAAAAGAAATTGTAGGATTCAGGATAATTACTCTGTTATAATTTGGTGGACCCTTAATTTTGCGGCATGATGCATTACGCTAATAGCGAACGCGTGTATTTAAGGCAAATTACTGACTATAGTGAATAAATGGAGACATACATTAATAGTGATGCAATTTCTAGTGACATACTATGATGCAATTTTGATTATCATTCAATATATTTAACTGCGATAAAACAATGCCAAAACGTAATAGTTCTGAACAAACAAAAACTTTGGAAGAGACGATAGATCGGGTGAGAATTGCTCAGTAGAAAGATTGCAAGGGGGTTGAACGATGTCGACACGAAACAAGAAAGCGAGAATAGTTGCCTTTGATTAATGCGATACGCCCCTCGTAAGGAAAGTTAGTTCACGTTTCATGTGGAAACACTTTGAGTCTTGAATAAAATAGAGTTAGAGGTGAGAAGCACTAAAAAACATTTCTTCTTTTCGTCACTAATATTTTGCATTGAAATTATGCAACAACAAATTGTATATTCTACTTACATGTAGGTATACTTAATACGTTCATAGTTTACTACTGTACACGATTCGAATTAATTCCACTCGTCGAAACAAGTGGAAGGGAACATGTTTTTTTTTAAGGGAACATATATCAACAAGTAATATTTTCTATATCTTCAATTATTATTGCTTCTTGTTCATCGCGATTTTTATAAAATAGAACTTAATGAAGAAATAACTATATTAAAATGTGGCATCACTTTTATTTCTTATGATAAAATCATACATATCAACTGTAGTATATCGGATGTTATTTTCAAAAGTTGAAGCAATTAACACAATCAAACATAACAAAGACTAAATTTCATTTTAACATAGAAATTTTTATTGCCAAATAAATCCCATACAAATGAAAATTGAGATGATGGAAGTATCAAGGTAGTGGAGCTGGTTATTGTGGGATGACCAATCGATATGCCTTTAGTTTGTTTTCAAAATTATTAGACTAAATTATTTCATTAAAAGATACAAAAAAAACAAAGTAAGCGAATGAAAGAATTGAATATGACTTATTCGATAAATATAAAGTTAATTATGCCCGAAAATGAACCAAAGGCACAATAATTGATCATCCCAAAGTAACGGACTCCACTACTGTATTACCTGATAAAAATTAATGGGTTTTAATTCCATGTAATACCACGGCAAGGTGCTTTACCAGGACAATAGGACTTGCAGATGCTTGTACCATTACTCCAAAAAATGCATTGACCATCCATTTGGTCGTTGTATTTCTTTCTACAGTTTTTTCTACAAAAACTCAGCCACGCAACTCGTCGTGTTTCCCAGGACCGTTTCGTGCAGACGGCGCGCTGCCCCGTTCCTCCTTTTTTAGAGCTATTTATCCAAGAACAACAGCATAAATCCATAAACAATAAGCCAATCTACGGAAACCGCTGTCAACGGGAGGATGTAGTCAAGAAGAAAATTTTGTCCGCTTTATTTCCATTTGTCGTTTATTATTACTAAAAATACGTTGCCGTTTTAAAATATACTACAGCGAGTTCTAAATATAATATTATATATTCGCAATACCTCTATCTCTTTAATTGTTAAGTTTTAATAATATAATAAACGCATTCGACATATTTCATGAAAGATTTAGGGTATATAAGATGTGATGAAAAAATTCTCAGAATTTGTGTTTATTTCAAGAAATAATTCACAACAATGTGGCTGAATATGCTTAGAATACTCTATACTTTTATTGAGCAATACTTTACATTGTTTTTAAGATACTTTATCTAAATACATTAGTCTCTCTTTAGACCTTGACGAACCACGTAAAAGTTTTTATTAATTTTCATAAACTTATTATTTAAAGAACGATTTTTATGTCTTAGGTGAAACTAGACCCAAGCTCCGTTGTCTGAGTGATAGAAGTAATCTCCATCGACTAGAATACACTTCTGCCGGTATTTTTTCAAATCTTCCATAGATTTGTGAAACGTACTTCTTCAAATTGCTCTCAGATGGTTCTGGAATATTGCCATTATTTCCTTTATAGTCGATAAGCGAGGTCCTTTCATAGTTTTTGTCATCTTGGGAAACACAAAAATGCCTCAAATGGCCAAATCCGGCGAATAGGATGGCTGTGGCATCCCTACTGCTTTGCGTTATGAATAAAATTCACGAACGAGTAGTAGTGGGAGAGTCATTGAATTTTGGAATTTTGACTAGCACTCAACACGCTAATAAAAGCTGTGTCTTTGGTTACTTTTCGGGCATAATTATCTTTATATTCATTGGATAAAAATTTATTTCTAACATTTTTATTGAAAAATAAGCAGAAACACCGTAGGACCAAATGGAAACACTGTAGGTTGAAACAAATGTCTTCATTTTGGAGTTAAAACAGTCTCGAGTGCAAAGGGTTAATTATGCTCGAAAACAAATAAAAGGCATAGCGATTTGTCACTTCACAGTAACTGTAACTTCTTCATCATTAACTTCGTCACAGTAACTTCTTCAGCATCCTTCGTAATAGTGAATCAACGATTAACGATAACGATTTTTTCCTGCTTAAAAATACTATTTCCCAATTTTGCTATTACTTGGAATGGCAAAAAAATAAAAAATACCTTGGTTTTTAACTTATAATAATCGTATGAAAACGGCATGCTGAACGTTCCCTTTTTTATATAATGCTGGAAATGTTCATTCACTAGTGGATGTTCATTCATTGGACAGATCACTCTACGAACACGCGCGAAACTGATGGAAGACGGAAGCATGACGGCAAGGGCGCGAAAGGGGAGACCCTGCGAGCAACAGCGCTACCGGAAGTTCCGCAGATACAGCCCCGCCGGAAATATCGTCAGAATATGCTAAGAGTCGACCAGGTTTCCCTCGCGGTCTTAGCATAACAACGGGCTGCCATTCGGCGCAAAACTTCTGAATATGCAAAGGATGCCCAGAGCCTGGAATTAAAACAAGTGCCAGCTCGGTTCTCATTTGTTCTATTTCTCCCGACTGCTGAACAGTCCTAGCGAAACGTCGAAACATATCGACGGAATACTCTTGCCGCTACTTGGCACATCGGTCAATAGCCGAGTTTTCAAGGCGTGACCGAGTGCCTCTTAGAGTTCAAGTTGTTTCGAATCTGTTCGTCTCGATTGGACAAATAACAACTTACGAGTGTAACCTGGTAAATATTAATCGAATATTAACATGACTGTCTTTTCAACAAGACGAATCAGTAAGTTTAACGTATGTAGTTGTACCCGAAAATGATTTATTTAGGAATTGCTTGAAATTCTGCTAGTATATTAAAATCAGCGCCATATACGTCCTGTTAAAATTTTAAGAAATTTCGTCATTTCAAATTTGAGATAATTGTCTTCAAAAGTAAGTAAGCAATTTCCTTAAAAAGGAACTGAACTGATGGAAACCTTGAGTGGAGCGAGGTTACGGACACTTGATAACGTTGCAAATATCACCTACACCCAAGATTCACAGCCATAAGAACCTTAAGAAAAAAAATATGGTCTTCGTTTTCGATTTTGATAGAAAAAACTATTATTCTTTTACCCCGTAAACATGAATCATAGTAGATATAAAAAAAGGTACGTATCAAATATGTTTTAACACACTATACTATACTAAAACTTCATTAAAATAGGCGTGCCGCACTTGGAAACGTTCCCTTACAAGAGAGTCCTACCGCCCTTCCCAAACAAAACCTGACCCTAACCTAACCCCAATGTAACCCTAACGCAGAAATAATTAAAATACGAATCCAAGAACGAGCCATTTGTCTTCATTTTTACAAGTCTTGAAATACCACGAATAGTTAATTAGGTTTAGCGTTATGGTTAGGTGTGGATTAAATCTGACTTAGGACAGACCTGTAGACTATTTATGCCATGTCATAGAAGCACACGCCTGGACTACAACAAATATAACCGAACAACTAATATTTAGTTAACGAAATGAAAACTCCAATTTATTCGTGACTGTAATACATTTTTATGCGACAGTCGGCTAACAAGGGAATACAAGCTTAGAAGCCGCTTCTATTTTTAGGAAAAAGTATATCTTCTTCTCTATCATTGGTTACAGCAACGAAGTGATAATAATCCTGAAAGTTAAGGATTAAAGATACATATTTTTAGATGTCTTCTAAACTCAAAGATTTTAAGCAGTATAGTCCTGTTTAGGTAGTGAGAATTCTCTTAGAAACTTGAATTTGCATGAAGATATTCGTGGTCTACTAATGAGTGAACAGTACTGGTTGGATTGAACCCTAAAACCACGGAAACTGACCTATCTCCAACTTGTTGCGACACAGTGTCTCGATGGAATTGCATATCTAGTCAAAGCCTGCACCGCGTTCTCTTGAAATAAATTAATATGTGAGAAGGATAATCGAAGGGCGAATTCCACGTACTACGGTATAACAAGTAGTTACATAGTCTAGTAATAGGTGTACTAAATTATATTGTATGTTGAGGTGGCAGTAAAGACATGGATTCAGGTACCAACGTTTCAACTCAATCCTTCTACTCGACTCTACAATATTCTCGAATACCGTATATTGTCCTAAAACAGCAATATAATATAACAAATATATATGATAATATATATAATAAATCCATACCGATTCTTAAAAAGAACTTTATTTTGAACCTTTATTACTTGTTTCGTACAATAGAAAATATAAATCAATTTATTGTTATCACAATTTATTCTACTTTGCTTAATTGTACTATAATTCGGCTCAATTCAGTTAACAAAACTTAAATTTGGCGATTACATTAGATTAGACGAGGATTATTATAAAGGCAGCCCTGATAGCACAAGGTAATATTTATAATGTTTTTAAGACGTTCCGAAACAGACGTCTTAAAGACGGCTTGAAGATGTTTCAAATTGGACGTCCTTTTAACGTCTGAAATAAGACATCTTAAAGACGTCCATTTTAGGACGTAAGACATTCGTCCTAAAAAATGGACGTCTTTAAGATGTCCACTATTTATTGGGAAAAGTTATATGTATTTTTATGATCTTCGTATGAGTATTACAATTTATATAAATGTGAAAGTGTATTCATTCTTAATTTTTATACATAGGATTTGTTATATGATTGTATAACACTCGATACTATCAAAAACGTAAAGATTCATCTAAAGAGATATTTTTTTTATCTGAAAGATACGCTTATAATTACTCCACCGAGTATGTGAATATTTTGAAAACTTACTACTATTTACAAGGTCTTTTTATTTTGTAAATTTTCTTGCATTCATATTAAAACATTTAACGATAGAATTATAATTCTTAAAATGATGTTTTTATTCTTCATGTTAGAAGAAATAAGTAAATAACAACATTATTCTACAATTGCCCATCAAGATAATTGTCATATAAAAAATAAGTATAATAAAAGAATAAACTTAATTAGACTTGTTAATTATAGAAAGATACTAACGTAAACGAAAGATATTAACGTAAACATAATTTATAACTAAGTTAATCAACTTCTAGAACAAACTTAAAAGATAAAAGGAAACGAAAATATTCTCTGAATAGAAAATATAAACATTGTTCATTATAAGTAGCTAACGAATCTTTATACAAAATTAACATTTTTGGTATTACTTGTAAGAAGCAATATCTAAATAAAAATTTATTTCCTTATTCAGTAGCTATAATAAATGGAAAATAACGTAACAATATCCATAGATCCATTTTAAATATGAATGTGTAAAATCCACAACCTAATTATAACATTTTAAGTTTGCTAAATTTTCACTAAATATATTTAAGTAGCTATAGAAGAAGAAGAACCACCTACGGTCCTTACGAATTTCCAATAATCTTATTGTTGTATGCTTTGTCAATTCGCGTGTTTCTACGGTGTTCTTCGCGCAACAAGATTAGTTTACTGGCAACTCTACCGGCTTTGTCAGCTGTTTCATTGCCGATAATTCTGCGTGTTTCAAAATCCATGTAAGTTTGATAATCTCGCCATCGTTATTCAGTTCAATATTAGTTTATTGAGTATCGGACAGCAGAGTATTGACAAGACGGTGAACTAAGGGAGAAGTGACCAAACATTGAATAGTATACCTAACACAGTACTGTGCTATTTCGTAAAATCAAATGAATAAACGTTCTCATAACAATGTATATAAATAAACTACCTTATTCAGCTATTTTGATATCGAACAAAGATATCTCATTCCATCAAAATTTTTGAAGGTTCATTCTGAGTTATTTTTCATATTTGTTATGGAATTCCCTATACTGACACTCGGAAACAGTGCAATTGTGAAATATTGAAGTTAGTTATCAGTTTATTTATTCGGTTATTTATTATAGTATGTATGAGGAAAGATCAATCGAAACAAAAAGTATAGGTTGAGGAAAGAATAATTTATACTGTAAAAATTGTTCGGTAAAATAAAATACAATACTACTCCACTATAAGGGGGGGGGGGGCCAAAATTATGTCTCTTTCGGGAAATGTGAGGTCTCTAAGGTCATTTGAAGTAACTTTTCCCTTAACCAAAATGCAATCAGTGGCTTTGTTTACGAGTTATTAACGAAAAACACTAACCAATGAGGGGCGAACTCGACTGACGTAAGCCAGCTGAGCCAACGAGCAATCGAAGCCCAGTTCCACTCATTGGCTAGGTAGCCTTGCACCAGCTGAGCTCGCCTCTCATTGGTCAGTCTTTTTCTTTAATAATTCGTAAACGAAGCCACGAATTGCATTTTCACTAAGGAAAAAGTTACTTCTAATGACCTCAGGAACCCCCACATTTCCCGGAAGTAACATAATTTTGGGCAGCTTGTAGTGAAAAAGATAAGGATCTGAATTAGAAATTTAACAGTTATATTTATCCATGCCTATCTGAAAATTGGTATAGAGTTTGACATCTGGATCCCTAATTACTATAACTACTATTTTATTTACTTCTCATTGAAACATGATTTTGTAGTCGAAATCTTAGTCAATAAAAAGAATACAATTATTCGTTGAACGTTCTTTTATTATACCTAGTATCGATGCCTCATGTTTACGTACCGTTTACATCTTTTTGGTTGAAAATTGGTTATGCATTAAAATCATATAATGAACTTCATATTATTGTCTCTGAATACCTATAATTGTTTCTAACGATTGCTTTCGTTCGTAAATGATATAGCATTCGGAAACTAAAATTCCCCTGAACATACGAATACTTTTCGAGTCGTCGAAGATAGCAAAATTATTGTAAATTCTTCGTGGCGGCATAGATTGAAATATCCGGAGCTATTACGAGACAAAGATTCCGAGTCAGTTTCTAAAGTATCATCTTTCTTCGTCGAAATTTGCATTCAAACTAGTCTAACTCCGTCCCTAGCTTCCCTAAGTATACAGAAAAAGTGCGGATAACGTGGTAAAGTTCTACGCAGCCGACGATGAAGAAGCTGAACGAGGCAATGTGAAACCGGCACCGTAAGCTCGCAGTCATTAACATGGCAATAGCGATTGTTACGGTGCAGCGGGCCGCTGCCATGGCGAGACGACAACTTTGTCCTCGACGATGGCTGCGGCTGCTAGGACGAAGAACTTGTACACCCCAGGGAATACATTAAACGCAATCTCCACCTTCGTCCCGGAAAATAACGCTGCTACCCTCCCCGTCCGTCCTCCGCTATAGTTTGGACATTAGGAATGTATCTGGGTTTTAGAAATTGTTCACTTATCCCTCGAAAAACGTACCTCAACACCAAACCTATCGTACTGGTTCTCTATTTACTATCTTTACACTTTACTCTTCTCCAAGTATTTGTTTCTTTATCGTTAAATTTTTAGAATAGTTGTGAATAGGGTAGTGAACTATTTCATTTTTTTTGTTTAAAAAAAATATATTTAAATGAAAACAAACCAAAGGCACAGCAATCAGACCTGGGTAAAAGTATATCAACTAAGAAATACATATATTTGTAAATGCTATTTCTCTGAACTGTAATACATGTAGACACATATACAGTTATGTACAGGACACTTGTTTTCTTTCAGTTACAGAATAATTTCGTTTGAAAGTTTAGCAATGGATAGTGTTGCCATGAAATTGATGGCGCGAGAAGAATCTCTTTGAAGTTGGGGTAATAGGGGGAGGAGAGAATACATAGATCGTCACGTGATGATGCGCAGTTTTTTGGCTATGACGCATCCTCGCCACTTCAATGCCTCCTAACTGTGATTCTTCAGTAGGAGTGTGTGTGTGGGGGGAGGGGGGAGGGGGAGAAGCTTGTTAACGATTGAGGGGAAAACGACGTTGCGGAAGCTCCACGTATCATCAGGATACATTTAAGCAATGTTCATTGTGCAATGTCATAATGATAGATGCCGATCACATAAATGAACACGGCAAGTTTTATTTTCAAATAGCATCAATATCTGGATCTATTAATTACCATAATTATCAAATTTACATTAATCCATCTAATGCTACATTAACCCTTTGTTTATTTAACTGTTTAACTTTTCATATTTATTTTAAATGTTATTAAAATAATCTATATACTATAAGGATAAATATTAAATAAGGATGAAACATGTAATTATGATGCTATATTGAATAAACTTCATTCATATACATTTTCATCATCTGTTCACTTATTTTTGTCCCTGACTGTATGTCCACTTCAAAGTTGGCAACACTTCTATATTTATGTCGTAGTATTTGAGATAAAAACAATCTCATTTTTATAAAATAATTCGTTACTATTTTTTCTGGCCAGACACATAATGCCAAGGGTAGTGTTGGAGTTAGTAAGGTAGTTCAAATTATAGAGTTTTATATTTTTTAATTAGAAACCCAGTTGCGCAATCTAATTTTCAAAATCTTTATTTGTTTGAAGAGTATATTAAAAATGACACACGTTTGTAAATTTTTAATTCAAATTCATTTTTTCAAATATGTGTGTGTCAGAAGTGTATATCCAATTGTAATATACGGATAAAATAAAATTTTGTTTTTTTCACGTGATTTTTGTAAGTAGGTGTCCTACTATCTGAACTTTGTGTTCCGATGTTTAGTTCAGATAATCATGGTGGTACTGACGGACAACAATAAAATGTTCTGAACAGACCGGAATGTGTGATTACATTTGTTCTAGCCAAACCTGTACTGCTGGTCTTTATCTAATTGTAAAACACAAAAACGTCTGACATTTATTCGATTGGAATTTTAATCAAACAAGATATCAATCGCGCTGAAAATAATATGTCCCTGTTTTTTGTTTTTCTACATCATCGTTCTATAGAAGTTCCGCAGTTTCATAATTCTGCATAATTGAACTGTTGCCAAAACCTTGGCAAAATTTTCGCTGGTCTGGGTAAATCTCGTTAATGTTGATAAAAATTTAATTTACTCTTCGACGTCGTAAACATCTGACTACAGATTTTTTGTGTAAGGACGGCTATCGATTCATATACCAAATCCAATCTAGAATACATATATAGCGACCATTGCCCTTTCTACATACGGTGCAACAATGTTACATGCTACGCTTTGTTGTCACGACTAGGATACCAGCAATCTTCAATTATTCTCTATACGTTCATAAAGAACAATTCCGCTTTGATCAATACAACTCAATATTTGAAAACCCGATCACGTTGCAGGTTCGCGTTTATTAAAACATTTTTCTTTTTTTATACCTGTTAACCATGTATGCATTGAAAATTGAACTTCAGAGGCATTTGCGAATTTATATTTGCTGATGTTTACATTTGAACGGAACAGATAAAAGTTTACATTTTTTATTGAATTCATTGAGTATAGTATTGAAAAATTGTTAGGACTGGTCAATGTTCTTATCTTACTGTCATTTTTATATTAATAATTGATGTAAATCACTGTGCATTTGCGGATTACTTGTAACCATAATTCTCAAATAATTGTGCATGATATAGTTTTTTGTCTACATACAAGCAATATGTTATACAATTTAATAACATACGTATAACGCTCACACAACAAGAAGTATATTTACATTTTCCCTCTTACCAGCTGCCCTACTGGTGCAACTATTGGTCGCTATTGATCGAAGACGGTGACGAAGATCGCCGTAGAATATCTAAAATAACCTAATTGGCTAAACTATGTATGTACAGTCAAAATGTATTTAAAATAACACTAGTATGGTACAAACTTGATTCCTTAACTCGTTCGTTATCAGTGTCACTAGTGTACATAGTTATATTTTTTGTATTTATCGCATAAATACATCGTATTCTCTTATAAAATATGATAAGAATGTCGTCATAGAGCAGCTGTAACTTTTCTAAATATTATGCTATGCGTTACAACTCTAAATTGATGTTCTGTACACGAAATACAAAACCATGGCCGTCACATACATCCGATTCTGAAAATATACCAGTAGATAATTCGCAATTAAAAAATAATCTAAAGGAAAAACAAAATCTTATGACAAGAATAAAATTTGACATTGATAATAGGCATGTGATCAAATATTTTGCATATAAAATAATAATATTATATTGCTATGTAGATAAACTCCCTATTGAGAATTGTTTATCACTGAGTCTTCATAATATGGATTAGAGACTTCGCTAATTCATTTTGGGTAGACTGTAGATATTTTACGTGAAAGTATTAATAGGAAACAATAGGATCAAAGTACACATTTTTTATTAGGAATAAATAGGAAAGTGGTAATAAGTACAAATTACCACGCATCGCAGTAGCGTAACTTATCACACATATCAGTCGTAACTATGAGCGTAAAGATACAGATGCCGGTTCAAGTGCCATACATTATCATTTTTGGATCAATCACATAATCCTGCAAGCTAATAGATCGACGCATTAAATTCGAAATTAATCAATAGATCAATAGGCTGGCAAAATATATGTATGTACAACATCTATACATGCCGATGAGACATGTCGGAATAGAAATCAGATCGGGGCATAGACCGGCGATCCAAATGAGCCAATCTGGCAATGACGCGGTCCTGTGTCGACGTTGACATACAACTACCGTTAAAAATGCATTCTTCCGACGAGCTCGTTCCGACGATTAAAAATTTTTTATCGCCACCCGACAGGTTTATACCCGCGCTCATAGAACACACCTGACGGGAAGTGCATTACGATGAGAACCGAACGTCAAGTTTCAATATAATTCTGCGTTCTGTATTCACTATATTTTGCTCGAAATTTTTTATGAGCGTGGAGGTGCATTCGAACAGTAGACGGTGGAATACTTTATTTTTGCGCTTGTCGCAGGAAACATTTATTTTCTACAAAGTCAGGCTATCATTTAAGGAGTTTATTCCTTCGGAAACGTATAAATTCAGTGCGAAGACATTCGTTTTCGATTGTGGTATAGAATTGAGTGCAAGATTCGATACTAGAATGGAGAACTATGGTTGTATTGAGAAATTGAAAAATATCGTGTCGTCACTCAGATTCATACTGAAGCTATAGAGCACTCAACAGGAGTGATGTGTGTTGTTTTTAGAAGAATGATAAGGCTGAATTGCCCCTTGCACTATAATGTCGCATCCACACTAGAAAGAACAGTTCGCAAGCAGTTCGCCAACGAAAACAGCAGTGTGTCCACACTGGAGCTCGCGAACAGTTTGCGAACCGCTCACGAACAGTTTGCGAATTGCTCACGAACAGTTATAAGCTTGTTCGCTCATAGCTCATGAACAGTCCCTTTGATGTATCGCTTCCCCAGCGAACAGTATTCGCTGTTCGCTGAGGAGCTCGCTGCTCACGTTTCGCGAAAGTGTCCAGTGCTGACGAGCACAGCTCGCGACCGTTCGCGAACAGCGATGTGGACGCTGCATAAAAATCAATAGCTCTTCCTTTTCGTTTAATGTTCTTGTATTATTCCACTTCATTCTATAAATGATACACAGTACATTTTACTTAGAAATAGACAGCGGATTTCTGTGCGAAATAAACATAATCATAATACATAATCTACTAGGGTAAACGTATTTTTCCCAACGAAATCAAGATACGTAAAACTCAACTTTTGCCTTCAATAAATTTGCACGATTCATTGAGAATCTATTCTCGTTGAAGTAAACGAAATTGTCGATCATACAAATATTTTTAAGAATTTGAAAAAATATTCTTCATAAAAAGTAAAAATAATACGAATTTTCTTCTGCCTCGATCACCAGAGAAATACTGTTCAAATCATTTTACATTCTGTAGAATGATTTAAATTGAATAAGGGAAAGCTTTTTATGACTTAGATACCTACTTTGTAGCAATGAAAATCTTAAAAAAATATATTTTGTCTTTTTAATTACATCGAAATTACATTTAATTCAAGGATTTTGAATAAATTTTGTATTAACGGAGAATAATAGCGGTCACTTAAGCAATAAACTATAAGTGCAAAATAAAAATAATAATATCCATAATATTTACTAGGTGAAATTAAAGTTATAAAAAAATATAGTTTTGATCCTAATTGCCCGCACCGGTGAGCGGTGACGATCACTTTGCGGATAACATACGGATACATGAGATGCATCTATATCACATTTCATTGTCTCGTCCAAAGTGATTGCAAATGGTGGACACCTATATAGCCTACATCATCATCGTCGATATTATAAGATGACCTCTTGGTCGTTTCATCTAGTTTTATCTTCTTTTTAACATTGGTTTTAATTTTCTTTCCTTCTCTTTTCTTGCTTCTGTTGTATCTTTTGCTATTCTTTCTTTATTAAACATTCTTCAAGATGACCACCGTTACCCGCGTATGCATTATTTATTAAAAGTGAATATAAAAAATAAAAATCAAATATATTCAGTTATTGTAGAAGAAAAAATCAGAAACTAGTCATTTTGACTGATTTGGTAATTTCATTGTTTACTTCAACTTATCTTTAGTTCTATTTCATGCATACTTAACCCTCTTAGTACCGGCGAAAAGAACGTACCTAAGCGAAGAATACCGGGCCGAATCGGCGAATTTGCAGAGGTTTGCGAAAATGCTCGTAAAAACGAAAGTAGAAGTGATATTTACAAAATATAAAAAGCAGCATATTCGGAAATAAAGGGAGAATAAAACGATACGAATTGTGTTTCATTATTTGTTGAAAATCATAAGAACAACATAAACATAACAACAAGACATAACAAAAACCGTACAAAAGTGATTTCTCTTTTTCAAATGGTAATTGCACATAAAAAAGTCATCATTTGGTCATAGCTCTATATACATCATTTAGTATAATGTATAGACATTGCATTTTGCAATCATTTGCAATACAATAGCAGAAGTCGGATAACAAAACGGAAGGATAACGCTATGATCCCGGGTCCCGTTTCTATCTTATCGCTCTAACATATACAGACCCGCGGCACTAATCAGCATAAAATATAACAAAAAGTTAAATCTAATAAACATTTTTTCACTTGTGTTGCATCGAATATGAACCATTTTAACATTTTATAAAGTTATTTTGAAACACAGACCTCTTGTGATGAGTACAATAAGGCTCCAACGGAGGCGCAACGATATATCGTCGTTGGTATTTTTGCAAGTGCACCGAACGACGATATATCGTCGTTCGGTACTAAGAGGGTTAAACTAAGAAAATTCAATCGTTTCCTATGAAATAGACAAATAGACAATTTTCAAGGTCTAATGCTAATGCACAACTAATTTATGAAGATGAATAATTTGTTTTATTATATCTTCCCTGACGGTAGCGTGCAAATCGTTATAAATGTGTGTAAAGTTGTTTATTTCATCGTACTTTACACTTTGTGTGCTTGTGGTTAATGTAAATACATATTTAAAATCTTATTTCGAAAATGGACGTACATTATTAAACTTATGTCATGGAAACGGTAGAAATGCGCGCGACATTGTAAAAGTAAAATAAATTGACCAAAAAGATAGATGTAGAATTTACATTATAATACATTACAATTACATTATGGCATGTGTGTACGAACATTTCACAGTATTTGTACAAATTATGTTAACAGTCTTGCCCTCTTCTTATAGTTTATATATTACGTAAAATTTGTTCTTGGTGTTCTTTCGCTTCTCACGTCTTTTATCTAAAATAATGTTGAAGGTTTTTGCAGTATTTTTTAACATTGAATTAAATGCATCGAAAATGGAGATTATTCTTCTTTATGGATTGAAACTTGGTCACTTAGTAACTTAAGCTGTTCGTATATTCGTGCGATTTTTGGAAATAGAATTATTTAGCAGTAAAAGTGGAGCAGACTTGTGGAAATAATAAAAACAGAAAAGTTGAATATTTTAGCAGAAATAAATTTGGGTCTAGTTTGTTTAAATGCCATAAAAAATACTTGATAAAAACAACAACTTTTATTTGATATTGGTCAGAGAAGTATTGAAATAAATGTTCGGATTTCCAAAATTAATTTGCGTAAATGCCATCTATACTGTTTATTACTTCAATATTGGTCCTTCTAATTTATCATGAAACCAATGAAAATATTTCTGCAAACGTTTTCGACAGCATGCATCGCATAAATGATTTCGTTTTTATCATTTCTCGTTTAATAAAGTTTTCGGACATTAATATGAACAACACGAGTAAAAATTTTCAGAAGCGATGACAACAAAAACGAGAAGAAAGATTCGGAAATTAGTATGACAAAATGATAATATCTGAAAATTTCAGTAGCTTGCTTAAACTATTTGCAACTTATTAAAATTAGGAAGGAAAGAAATAAATAATCACGCAGACCTTTTTCTTGCAATCGGCGTGCAAAATATTTATTTTACATAGGTATCTGTACTTTTATATTATCATTTCACAAAAGATACAAGTGTCTTTAGAATACAGTACATGAAATTATTAATTGGAAATATGTTCGTTTTGTCCATCACATTCTTAATTTTGGTAAATGTAATATTTAAAACAATGATAAATAAGAAAAAATAAGAAGCTTGCTTCCATGCAAATTAGATTTTTCTTGAACTATTTTGTCAGCGCTAACATAAGGATTAATATTCTTTAGACAATATCTCTATTCAAGATTTTCAAAAACCTCATTAGGGTAAAGGTGCCTAAAATGTGACGATATATTATATTTTAATTATAATTTTCGATTGAAAACACTTATAAAAAGTTGATATGCGATCAAAAACTAAAATATGTTCTCATTTATAATCTATTGGGAAATACAGAGAATAAATTTCGTTTTCTCATAGGAAATGAAAGTCTGAAAGTTTGCAAATTCACATATTTCAAAAGTGAGTTCTTCATATAAGACTCAGTTTAACTTTTTTAGGAAGCTAATTTTTTTTGCCTTTTTTTCACACATTGGGCATATCAAATTTGTTTTTTGAGCACTACAGTATTCGTAGACCCATCGGCGACACTTTATGCATTGAACCCATTGTTCACTATGTACGTCTGAATAGTAAATGCCTGTGCAAAACAGACTTTCATTTTCAGCATTTATAATAATTTCTTCTTCATCATCTGCTGGACTATCACTGCGTATAAGTTTTCTTCTATCGGCTTTTTGAAATCGCCTCTTTTGATTAGCATTATGATAAGAACTTGCAAGGGTTTCATATTCGGAAACAATGATATATCAAATAATTAAGAATTTTGAGGATAACTCTTGAATCTTTAATGATATATAACTAGGAAATCTTAAACATCATTGAATGAGCTATGCAATATTATTTTTGAAAATAATTATACACTTGCTCTTTTTAAAAGATTTCTAATAAAATCAAGCTGCTTCAAAAACTTTTCACAACATATGTTATAAATATGGCTGTCCACGACGCTAGATTGATCTGGACGCCAACAAACATTGAAAACAACGCAAGAAAGAAGTGTCGATGCGACACTCGAGATATCTACAGGGTATCCCAAAAATATTACTTCCGAGAAGTGAGGAATTCTTGAAGTAATTTGAAGTAGGTTTTTCCTAGCGCAAATGCAAACCACAGTTTTGTTTAAAAGTTATTAACGAAAAATACTAACCAATGAGAGGCGAGCTTGGCTGGAGCAAGATGGCGGAGCGAATGAGTGGAACTGTGCTTCGACCGTTGAAGGGGTCTCATATTAGGCAATTTTATCTTATGATTTTGTAACCACTTCACGCTAGTTAAGCCTTTCTACATTTCCGAAAAAAAGTGGACTAACGAGACATTTTTGTAGAGAATGTTATAGTAATGAAATTTGAACTCGAACTTCTGATGATAGTATTCATCACAACTTTCGCAATAAACTAGATTGTCATACATAATTTCATTTATAGCAAACAACAACTATTAAAATAATATATATATATATATATATATATATATATATATATATGCGAAGTAATTTTCATTTAATTGTTTTCAACGTTCATTCGACAGCAGTACCAAGATGGTAAAGATAACTCATTCCAAATTCTTTGTTACGCAATTATTGAAAACATAAAAGGGCCTTTGTCAGAACGTTCAATTAATTCATTTATTCATGCGCACGCTACAATAAATTCAATGAATGTAACACAAAACAAGTCGGACACTTTGATCACGGTGCTTTTACTGTTAAATTAAACATAAATAATCCATGCACAATTGTAAATATCAAGCTTCAATATTTCGAACGTATTGCGAAAGACATGCAAAATAAACAGAATTACAAAAAAACAACAGGTCAAAGATATATTTTTGATTTTAAAGAATATTTAACATCTACTGATATTTACATCGTAACAAAGAAATAACTCTGTGGTTATTAGAAAAAAACAGCGTAACTCACAATTTCAAAAAATTTAAGTTAACACGTTCAGAGCCACGTCACTCAAATATGGACGACGCTAGTTTTTAAACAATTTTGAAAATTCCTTTTCATTTCAATATATCCGAACAAACTGAATTTGACTAGGGTGTTTCGGATGCGAAAGTGTTCTAATGCCATCCCCTATGATCAATTTCAACTTTATAACTTCGCTTTAATTAATTAAATTGCTTTGATCTTGTGAGAATTTTGGTGGTCGATTGTTGGCGCCGAACGTGTTAATGTGTACAAGATTTTCGTAGTTAACAGAAAAAACATCATGAAAACAAATTCTATAGATTCAAAAAAACTATGCAATTTCACACACTACTAATACGAAGCATTAGTGATTAGAACTGTAATACGTTCGTTAGCAGCGTCTCTACCTTACATACTTATATTCAATTTATCGTTTTATTTATAAAATTTTGTCAAAGAGAGGTTATAAATTCTTTGTACATCATGCTATGTGTTACAGTTTTAAATAGTGACATTCATGAAATGAATTTGATGTTCTTTACCCGAAATACAAGTTCATCACACGTGTGCGACGCTGGTAGCGAATGCGTTAAGCGACAAAATGTCGGAAGTGAAAACATGTGACTTGCTGCCTCTTTCACTTGCAGCTACAGAACTAACGCTAACAATTAACACGTTGATATCCATCTTTGGAAATAAATTTTTGACGTAATATACAGTCAGTCACGAAAATATTGCGACGATCTTTAAAATGGAATAAATAAAATAGTAGATCAATTGTTTACAGCTCATAACAATGTTACCGATTTCGATAAAATTTTCAGTACGTATTAAATTACCAAAATCTACAAAATGCAATGTTTAAAGTTTAATTATTCACTCAAATAAAAAAGTTAAAAAAATATGTTTTTCATTTTTTTACATTTTAAAACCCACCAGTTTTAATTTTTGCACACTTTTTTGGTGATTTTTTAGTAAACTAGACCCTCTAATGTTTCAAAAACTTTCAAGTCATTTGTTCAAATATTTTTGTGCAAAAGAAATACCTAATACTTTAAACTTTTGCTCAACGAGACAAAATTAATTACTATAATAACATAACAGATCATATAGTTCCTAAAAATTGAGCAGTTGAAGCAACTTTAAGGAAGGTATGCAGGCAATCATATCAATTACCAGTAATTTTCCAGATAAAATTCTGAAAATATACATTTTGATAGCATTTTTTATGCCAATTCGAATTATGTACAAATTATTTTGCCAACTAATCGTGTCAATGAGACTAACGAGTACAATTTTATACAACACTATCGAATAAACAATTTCTCGAATAAATAGATAGAATAATTTATGACGAATAATAAATAATCGATGTTTATTCATACGGAATAGAATTCTATTCGTTAATCTTTACGTTATTAGTCATCCGCATAAAATTTTTCCCAACTCTGATAGACACGTGGACTAACAATAAATGATGACTAAAATTGAAATAACTCGAACAATAATCAAGTGTTCAACCTGCAATTTTTACTACAATTTGTGTACATTATGTTGGAGAGAATTTTGTATTGATTTTGCAATCCGATAATTTTTTCATATAAAAATTTGTTACCAAAAAAATTAGTTGACAAAATAGTTTGCACATAATTCGAATCAGCGTAAAAATGCTATTAAAATGCAGATTTTCAAATTTTGTCTGAAAAATCACTGGTAGTTAATCTTGACCAGAATAACCGCACCCCACTCCCTTAAGTAAAACCTGAGAAAAAAACTATGATAAACATGAACCCAGCAGTTTCAGTTTCACTAATTAAATTACCTCCAGCTTTGCTACGGCAGAAAAAGTGTAAAAGAAATATACAGCTATTTATGTAATCTATGATCCAACAAGAAAATATATTGTTCAGTGAATTCTAAGAATGGTCGGAAAGTAGGAAACACCAGGTCTCAGGTTATAAACGTCGTTTCATTTATCTGACTGCATTTATTATTTCACGCACACCCCATCCTTTCAAAGCGTCCGGTGGAAACTTGAAAAGAATAAGGTTAAAGAAAGATATTTCCTCCCTCCTCCCTCTCTCATGCGGTTGATCGTTCACGTTTACGGTTTTCACTTTCTATAAATGTTCGTCGAGCAGACAAAAGCGTCTTTTCAGACGGAAACGTTAACCTCGATTTCGTCGGTGTCCGGCGACGAACTTTTGTCATGGTAGACGTGAATCGAGAGTAAGTTTCCGCGAAGGGAAAAAACCGGCCGAACAGAAGAAATATCGTGTCTACTTCTTATTCCGTTCACGAGCCGCTCGCAATCTAGAACAGCATCGAACCGACATGCTTGAGGAGACCGAAAAATCGAACCCACGACCCGATAAACTTCTACGGCGAATGCTTCCTTAATGCTCGAGATACACAGCCAGTCTCGAAGCTATATTGCGGCCTCGCGAAAATAAACTCACCCCTTTCGCACAATTCGTTGCAGCACCGCCACGATGCGGACCTGTTCTCTTCCACCCACATCCCGGATACGTTATTTATCCCTACCGTGAATTCGACGAGTACTATCATTCTTATTCGCTATATTCTACCCGGCTGTGTAATGAGTTCTTTGTTCGAATCGGAATTGTTGTGACTAGGGATGGCATTACGTTCAATGTACAGCCGATCAAAACAGTCTCTAAACACCGTATAAGGATATACTAAAAGTTGTCTTATTTCTGTGTTGTTATATTCAAAAATATAACATTAATCGTTAGTGCAAAGACAAAGACGTTGCATTCATTTGTTAACAAATGAATGAACGAAAATGACAAGCGTGACAAAGACG
Organism: Augochlorella aurata; assembly: GCA_028455555.1. Taxonomy (NCBI): domain Eukaryota; kingdom Metazoa; phylum Arthropoda; class Insecta; order Hymenoptera; family Halictidae; genus Augochlorella; species Augochlorella aurata. The sequence continues at coordinate 386,016 of CM052151.1, read as the reverse complement.
GGGTCAAAAAAGTGTCCATACAAAGAAAAATTTAATTTGCTGCGTTAACGATTCGGCCGAGTATTTATAAGTAACAATTACGAAACTTGATTTATTTGTAAAACCAGAAAGAAATGGAAAGAAATGGATATCCATTAGAATAGCTCAAATATTAAGAAGAATCTGTAAATGAGATCAAATAGATCAGCAAACAAAAATAAATAAAATAGTTTTATTTCCTCCCTGAAATCGAATAACTTTTGTATTTAACATTTTTCCGAAAATATGTTGCTTTCGAGATATTTAGATTTAAAGTTTTCAAATGTATACACAATCTGTATATACATATAAGGGTGATCTATTTAAATGGATCCAGTCAAATATCTTCGAAACTATCGATGATACTAAAAAATGTTTCAAACGAAATTTGAATGGTTTCAGAGGGCACATACTCTGATATTAATAACATTTTTCTATGTGAACGCGTCGAGGACATATAAAGTACAATATATTTTTTACTAGTAATATTTTACTAGTATTATTTTCTTTTACTAGTAATATTTTATTACTAGTCGATTCAGTTCGCCATTCTCTTCATAAAAATATTAAGGCTTTTATTGCGAATAATCATTGGTTTAGAAGATATCTTAATTTTACTATCGAATTGTGTTAGCATTCACCTATCTAAAGTTGATGTTCAGAAATACGATATCCAGGCTGAATGCAAAGATTTACCTGGTCTTCAAACTATACTAAAATTAGAATATCTTCTAAAATAATGACTGTTCGCAAAAAATGTTTTAGTATTTTTATTAAGAGAATGGTGAGCAAAATCGACTAGCATAATAAAAAATGTATGATTCCATGTAGAAAGATAAAGTTAACCTTCGTATGTCAAAGCCACCTAAAACCATTCTTTCGTTTGAAACATTTTTTAGTATCATCGACGTACAAAGTACAGCTACTGTAACAGGTCTGTCTAGACTGTCCGGGTGCTGGGTCATTTAAGTAATCTCATAATTTTTCAAGTAATGATTAAATTGCATCATATATGAAGAATTTTTGGTACAGTTTCTTATAGTTCAGTATATTTTATTCTTAATAAGTACGATATTGTTTTATGTAAACCTTATTTTATGTCTAGTATTGTAAAAAATATTAGAACGGAATCTTAAGTATCCGAGAATTTCTAATTTTACCTATGTTGCGAAATACTATTATGAAATTTATTTTCATGAATATTTTCCGTAATATCGTATGTTATCTTCGTTTAAATAATTGCATTCAGATCTGTGTTTCTTCCAATAATTGTTGGAAACAATAATAGAAAAGCTTCGAATGTTTGTAAAATTATGTGTCTTCTGATAGATACGTCGGATAACTTTCAAAGGAATAAAGAATTTCGGTGGAAACTGAAGTACATTGGAAAACTGGATCAATGAAAAAAAGGAACATGACTGGAATGAAGTTCATGGTAATAATTCGGGGCATGTCTTCTCAGTGGATTCGCATAGATAACTGGAAACCCGTAATTACCTGTCCGATACAAAATCGATGTCAAAGCGAAAAGACTAGCTAGCAACGGTGCAACGGACGTGATCGAAAACAAGCATTGGTCGACGGTGCAGGAAGACCGGATACGCAATTTGCTATTCCTACAGTTAAACCTTCGAGTACTTTAACTGTGAAATCTGCAGATTTTTCGGCATTGAATTCTTGACGGATTTTCGACGAGTAAGTGCGAAACAAAGGGTTTTGTAATTTTGCGTTACCTTTTTGAACGGAATGATACGTGACAGTATAGTAAAGTAATAGGAAAACCAATTTTTTATTGCAGAAAATGGTTGAATCAATACACTTTGTATGTATATTTTAAAGTAATACAAAGACATACGCGAAAATAATATTTTTCTTGCAATTTAAAATGATAAATAACCAACATGCAAGTTTGTCTTCAGATAACTTATGTTCTTCTTGGCATTGTACTATTGATTGAGATTTTATATAAATATATTTTATTGACCTAGATTTTTGTTGAATATGTACATTATCATTTTTTTCACTATACAGAGTGCCCCAAAATTGTGTCACTTTTCCTTAACACAAATGCAATCTACAGCTTTGTTTACGAGTTATTAACGAAATATAGTAACCACTGGGAGACGAGCAAGGCGACCAAGAGCCATCGAAGACCAGTTCTGCTCATCGGCTCGACCGTCTCAGGATAACCGAACTCTCCTCTCATTGGCCAGTGCTTTTAGTTAATAACTCATGAACAAAGCAGCATATTGCATTTTCGCTACGGAAAAAGTTACTTCAAATTATCTCAGTAATCCCTCATTTTCTAATTCTTTTACCAATAAATATTTATGTGTTAATTTCGCATTCGTAATCGATTGTATTTATTAATCTTGTCCTCTTTCTGTATACAACCCCTAACAATAAGTTAATCCAATAATTAGTCCAATCAGATGCGTTAGTTCAAAATTGATTAAAAACGTTGATTGTTTTGAAGTGTAAAATAATAGTCCTTGTAATTAAAAGTAACGAGGAATTTTAAGGGGAGCCTGTTATAAAGTAAATAACAACAGTAAAACACAAACTTCCATTTATTATTAACGACACACAAGTAAAAAAGCAAAATGTTGCATGGAAGAAAATTTCCGATCATGGTCCGTATAAAAAGTTTTTTGAATGTACGAAGCATAAAACATTTAAGTATTAATTATTAATATTTTGTTACTTCCCTACGTGTACGTATTACAGTTTTTATACGTTTTGGCATAGAATTGTTAAGGTTTTTACGATACATGGGTCAAATTTCTTCCCATAATATTCGAATAGCCCGTCAAAGTTTTTCTTCGTTTCCTAGCTTTTTCTCGTTGATGAACTTTTTATGAGTTTCTTTAATGTTTTTATGTCGTAAGTAGTCTTTTATCACTTTACTGCGATGACAGCTGACATTATCATATTGAAAATTAAAATTTAACGAATCTTCAAACTAGTTAACAATGTGTAACGTACGGAGAATTTTCTCGTACGCATTTTTCCTTCCTCGGAGGCGCACGACTAGAAATATGAGACGAAAACCGGCGCCTGGATGTCGGGGCCTAGTCCAAACATCCGCGCACGTGTCCCGAAAACAGAGCCTCCTTTGTTGGGGGTTCCCATAGCTCGGTCACGTAAGCCCATCCCCCACCACCTAATTTCCACCAAAAATTAGAGTATATAAGGGCCGCGCTTTTCCCTCGACATCGGGCAGTTTCTAATCAGTTCTTGACGACGAAGCGCAGTGAGATCGAGTAAATTCTCTTTCGAGCAAATCTTTGAAATCGAGTAGGTATTACAAGGTTTCAAAACCCCCGCCGACTTGGTGCGAAAACCAGGAGCGTGTCTGAGGACCGTCGCGATCACACTCATTACAACACTATACAATTGTAATAGATTTTGTTGTATATTATATTTTAACTTTTACCAGTTACTCTGTGTACTAAGTTAATCACAACCATTTCCTAGCTCGAGTCAGTTGTTGGTAAGATCCCACGAGGATACACCTTTGCCGCTCGAGGTGCATCTTCATTCAATTTTACTTTTTCTTAAAGTTACGAGAGGCCAAGTGTACACCACACCGTCAATTTCCCAACCCTTTCCTCCTTATTGTGGCGACCCGCTGTTGAAAGAGACTTCGGCAAGTCCACGCAACCCTTTCCTCCCTATTGTGGCGACCCGCTGTTGAAAGAGACTTCGGCAAGTCCACGCAACCTTTTCCTCCCTATTGTGGCGACCCGCTGTTGAAAGAGACTTCGGCAAGTCCACGCAACCTTTTCCTCCCTATTGTGGCGACCCGCTGTTGAAAGAGACTTCGGCAAGTCCACGCAACCCTTTCCTCCCTATTGTGGCGACCCGCTGTTGAAACAGACTTCGGCAAGTCCACGCAAACCAAACTATCCATAAAGGTTACTTACCTCCCGGCCATTCGAGCCTACTTGGCCCCTCGGCTCGTAACAAATGCTAGAAATTTAAAAATATTCTAAAATATGAATGTACGCTTCTGAATTCACAGTTTCAAAGAGAATGTATAATTTTCCCATTCCTTTGTCAATCTTACACCCCCAAATCACGAAAGATCGTGGATATTTCTGTTTAAACTTTAAGCAATCTCTATAAAACTTTTCATTTGTTCTTCACCATACAAATATCCCTGTATCATCTTGTACACCAATGCATACATATGAATAATCATCGAATGATAAGATTCTGCCAGTCCTTCACTGTCCAATAAGTATAATCTTCACACCATTGTGGTCGTTTCCTCTTATGTTTCTTTGTAAGGTATTATTTTCTTTCGGCTTTCCGAAATGAAAAACCCATCCGATGTAAACGATTTTTGACAGTACGATCCAAAACATTTTGTGTTCGCTGTATCTATTTCAGAATTGCTCTACTCACAGTTTTGACATTTTACGCCAATGTCAAGCGTCTTGAAAATTTGTTGCTCGAGGGTGGCGGCCATTTTGTGGTTAGATAAACTCTTTGTTTCCTCATACTTCCTTTTTAAATTACTAGTAGTGCTTCGGCAGCATTCTATAATTTCTGCAACTGTTGGCTGTTTCCATTCTCGAGAAGCTCAATGATAATCAATTTTATGTCACCGGAATACTGTTTGCGCGGAGGTATATTCTATTAGATTCATCTTCCATGCTTCATGCATTCAAAGAGCTATTTAGGGTAGGTATCCCAGTTTCCATGCCTGTTTTCAATTTTCGTGCCCTCGGATTACAAATGTATACAAAAAGAAAAGTGTTGTGTATAAATTGATAATCTATTTCTTTCTTACTACGTTTACCAATAGGTAAACATGTAAAATTCAGAGAGGAGTATTACATTTTCCATATATTAAAATACAATAAACATTTTACAACTGATGCTACAGTAGTTCTAAGGGAGTAGTAGGTCTTTCACCAGTCGTAAGTAACGCTTTCTGAAGGTTTTTCTAGAAATTAATTAATCAGTTGCTATGATTTACATCGCACAAAACACATATTATATCGTAAGAGGATTTCGTTTAGTACTAACAACAATAAAAAAATCACTAATAATGCAAATTTTTATATTTTTAATATAAATTCGGAAATAGCATAAAATTTTAGGACATGTCTGTATTTGAGTTTCCTCTTGTATTAGATCGCGTAATCGAACCTAACTTCACTTTTCCTCAAAACAATTGAAAAAGCATGCATGAAATACAGGCATATGGAAATTTGTCTAACAAAATAACCAGTTTCAACAATAGTGCACCACGTTGTGTTTCGAAAACACAAATTAAGTTACAAAAATGATGGTCGGAGAAAGATTGAATTAATAACGAGACTGTGGAATGTTATGCATTTATTATTGTATATTAATCGTAGATAACATTCCAGTCGATATAAGAAATTTGTCTCTTTAGGTATTTAGAATATGATTAATGAAAATGAGAATCTACATAACGATCCACAGTCTAGTAATAACTTATTGTTAGAGCGTACATAAAATATTTCCAGCAAATTAAACTTCCTTTTTATATACACCCTTCCCTTAATTCGAGCGAATTTCAAAAGAGAAAAATACGAAAGAAAACGTATTGGAAATAAAACTAGTATAAATTTTAGAAATATGTTTTTACGTCACATAGCTTAACAATAAAACTGTTATGACATTTCAAAAGAAAAGCAAGACAATCAACATTTTCTTCTTGACACGTTCAACGGTGACCATCAATTACTAAAATTCCTACGAAGTCAAAGCAATTTAATTAATTAAACCGAAATTAAAGAGTTAAAATTTATCACAGATGATGACATTAGGACTCTTTCGCATCCGAAGCATTCTAGTCAAATTCAATTTGTTCAAATATATACAATTACAAGGAAAATGAATTTTCAAAATTGGTCAAAAGTTAGTGTTATCGTATGTGACCGACGCAGAACTCAGGGTGTTAATTGGTATAAGCACATCGTCTGTGCCGCTTGAAATATTTGGAAGTTCCACTTCATTTTTATTGTTGATGTAAATTTTCTCGCATGATTTTTTTTCTATATTTTTATTTACTAAATTTTCATTCTATTGATATTCACTGGAACATTTCATTGGCGAACTTTGAAGACTAATTGATTAATTTAGATTGTGTAAATTGATACCTCATGTAAAAAATACCACGCAAACAGTGTTTTAATTTACGCGTAAATTGACAAACAGGTGTATCTGTTACAAATCCGCGATTGACACTGTTGTCGGTCGAGGGTTTTTGCTTCGTTGTCCTCGATCGTTTCGGTCGCGTGATTTCCCATCTTCGCGGTTGTAAGGCGCGAAGCTATCCCGATATGGATGGACGGCACGATGCGACGCGGTATTTCGTCAAATTAGTGAGGAAATACGAAAATCGTCTCGATTGTAATTCCGCGTTTATTCCTTGAGTGCTCTTTTTCGTAGTCTCCGTTGTGAGACGTTCGTTGTGAGCGTAAGAAGAACCTTCCGACCGCGATCATTTGGTTGAACTGGAAAATTTGTCTGGGGGTATAGGCATTTCTGCTTTTAGGGGTTTTCTCGAGAACTTCCATTTCGGTAGAAGAGAAGGGCAGTGATTGGTTTTTGTCGAATGCTGCATAGTGTCAATCAGTGCCCTCTTAAAATTGTCGACACTTTCTTTTCGCGAATTTATGACGTTTTAAAAGTGCTACGGGAAATCATCCAGGTCAACCTCTGACGGTTTCGGTACCGTCGCGTACTCAACTCCGGATGTAGGCTTAAGTTTCGAAATGCTTTTAAGAAATTCTCTTAGAAATCTTAACTTCATGACACGTCACGGTTATTGAGGCAGATGAAACTGAAATTCGAATGCTAATTGCTTGCTAAATAAAACGAAAAAGATCTTTCCTCAAAAACAACCTTCGTCGCGTCCGTGTCATAAACCCCATCGGCAGAAACTCCATGTGTTCACGTCTTCGGGACAGAACAGACACCGCTGCTCACTGGTACAAACAATTTTAAAGGTGTAACAGTGTAACGAAGCCAGTGAATTTCGTTATATCAGTCATTGTAATCCGAGTCGGGCATTGAAGAATGAAGACTCTTTTCAGCTAGTTCTTCCTTACCTTAGAGATCCCGTTATCTACCCTATGGATCTCTTGTTCCCCTTCCATTTACCTCTCTGTTTCTTCGTCGACAAAAGAACCTTCAAATTGGTACTATCGATTACTCTACCATCATCGGCGACATCAACCGTTCCATTCTTATCGAAACGCTTCCTTCCAAAGTTGTCATCACCCCTCATTTATAAAATAAATTCGATCACTTTAACCGACTACACACCACTTGTCAACGTCACACATATGTAGGTCTCATCGTTTAATCGGCTGACAACGCAAACGTGTGCGCATCAGAAAGTAATAAACGACAGACTGCTACTTGTACCGATCATACTAATATTTTACTCAATTAACCGTAATTCCTCATGTTATTCTTATGACAGTATGTATTTATAAACATATTACAGCATTTATAACGTAATTGGTTATGTTTTGAACCGTTATTATTTTTCAGAAATATCAAATGTAAAAATTGGTATGATATTAAAACTTATTGAATCTTTGAATAACTCTGATTCTAAATTGTGACACTGTTGATGTAAAATTATTCTCTACTCAAGAATCACTCAACAATATATCGTTATCGTTAAAAGAAATGTTTTACGAGAATCATCTACATTATTTCATCAACAACGTCACAAATTCAACTAGTACATTGTTAACGGTACAGAAAAAGAAGGGAACTGAATTATATTTACAGCAATGTAATACAAGCTGTGCGTTCAAAATTAATTCTTTCGTAAATCATATTCACTGTTTTGCAAATCAAATTTATCTTTTGCAGGTTTCATTTATTCTTTTGCAAATCAAATTTACCTTTTGCAGGTTTCATTTATTCTTTCGCCAATCAAATTCACCTGTTTATAAATAAAATTGAACCTTTCAGAAATTAAAATTGGCCATATTTTCTATTTTTAAATTTAACATAAATTTATATATTTATTTATAAAATAATCCAAATTTTATTAAAAATAATTAATCTTCATTGATCTATAATCATTGTATATAAAATAAAATTGTTTAAAATTTGTTGAAAATTGTCTTGAAATATAATTCATGTTCAGTGTTATTTTGACAATTCTCTTACAGAATTCTACCTGTAGAAAGCGTAAGCGATAACTAGGTTTTCCGTATCATCTTCCAAAAGTTGCAAAAATTATATTATCTCATTCTACAGCAAATGAGCTATGAATTGTGACAACTTAATTATCTAATACTATCTTACATAGATAGTATTTTTTAACAAGATTTGTAACTATTCTGGTTCTCCTAGTTTTAGTCGATTTGCTATACAACATGATGAATAAAATACTATACAATAAAGAGTATTCTAAATATGTTTAAAATGCATATTCCTGACTTACAGAACATTTATCAATTAATTAGGTTCGTAAAAGCTTAATTTATTTGGCATCCTTCGATGTTGCTTTATCGGATATGAATTTTCGAATGAATTTGGAATTGCAGGAACATTATATCGTACAAGATTGTGAATCAGAATGCAGTAGCAAATTGATAATAATTAATAAACGAGTCAAGCCTTGAACTCAATTACTCACGTCGTAATTGTATTAATTGTCTCGTAGAAATTCATAAAGTGATGTGCCTGTTGCACAGGGATTGGTGCCCTCTAATTGATTTGTACCGATGCGATCGCAATCATCAAAATAATCTATTCTGCGAATGCATCATGAGCATTTTAAATTAAGTCAGAATCCATAAAATACTGCTAATTAAGATCGAATGGCATCAAATAATTGCGAAGTGGAGAAGCAAGACAGATTGTCACTACTAGTTCTCAAAATCTATAATATTTCAATTGCACCACTTCCTAATTAAACCGACAAATACACTGAAAATTTTAAAACAATTTTATTGGTATATTAAAATTATGGACATATTATCATTATGTTATAGATCTTAAATCATCTGATTGGCAAGATATAAAATTGCGTTTATGAGGACTCCGTTTATAGTTTTCGATTTATTCAATAAATGAAATATACAGTTTTTATTACTTAATACACAATTCGCACAATTTTTTAAATAAGCAAAATAAATTCGTTCAATAGGAAGTATTTTAAAATATTGAATATAAACAATACGAATCAATGTAAAATCATCTATACAGAGTGATTGCCGTGGGAAATGAAAGATTGTAAAAAATGAAACACTACAATATTTCCTTCTATTCCATAAACGCAGTTTGCCAACCTCGACAGAATTGTATTGTAATTCTCACAGTAGTCACGAACTGACTGCCAGCAAACGTGTTTTCCTTCCGTCTTGTCGACAACCAGAGCAAGAGAGAACGAAAATTAAGTACTGTCAACGTACCGTCAACGTAATGTCAACCAATGAAATACTCGAAAATATGTCCTCTATATGAAAACTAATTTCTTTTACAATGTAATTTAAATTATGGCTTGTTTTTGAAAAGCATAAATTGAAAATACAGTTGCGTGCAAGATTATAGTAACTTTAACATTCAAACTATTACATTGTTACTGATATCTAAACGAAAACTTAACAAAATATCATATCATGTATATTTCTAGTTTCTATTATTTCTAATATGAAAATATACAAATACGATAATTTGTTAACTTGACGTATGTTAGAAATAATAGAAAATAGAAATATTACAAATATGATATTTTATTGAATTCATTTTTGAATATACAAGGTGTCGCAGCTAAATGAAACCATTAACAGTTCTGTGAATAATTATAAACTCAAACTAGCTTTTTATATTTTTACTAATATTTAAATAAAGGACAAAAAAGGTTTATATTTGTATATTTTTATTTTCTATTATTTATAATATAGAAATATACACATATGATGCTTTATTAAGTTTTTGATTTTAAGGTAATGTATTATAAATAGTAACATGCTACACACTTCTGTCTAAAATAAAGAATTGATGTGCATTTTAAATGTTATCAAAATGCTAATACACCGCTAAAAAGAATTGTATCACAAAAATATTTCTTCCATATTTCTTATAAACACAGAGTGCTTGTTTATGCACATCTGTTTTATGTACATATTTTATCTCGTACACATTGTAGGAACAGCAATGCATTAACAAACATATCATGACGTGATTATAACACGAGTTTCGTTCGACATATAAAATTCAGGTGGAAAATATGTTTAACTACAGTGACGGTTTACGTTAGATCAGAGAACGAAAATATTTTTCATGATTGCTCCTTCATGACAGTTTAATGCTCATTGATAACTTAATACTGCTACATGTGATCAATGAATGAATTTCACAATAATATATTTTATCTTCGATTCAAATTTCAAGAGAAGATATTAATTGTTTCAAAAATTACATGTATCGCTTCTTAGAAATGTAGTTTTGAGATAAATTACTTTTAGATATAATACTACGTATATAAAGACTTTCTTGAACCTGTTTTCAATATTGTCTGATCTACAATTATGAAATTAGATATGAAATTAGATATGAAATTAGATATATTCTGGCATTATACGTAGCTATATACAGGGTGATCCAACATCATAAAGAGATTGCAAGGTTGAACAATTCATTCAGTCTTATAACATGATTTTCATGTTTAAAATAAATAAATATTACTTTTAAAAAAATTTTTTAATATTTCAACCTCTTCGTTAACCATCCTGTACATACAGAGGCGGTCATATACCTAAGATCATTTGAAAAACGATATAACTTTTTAAAACTGAACTAAATGACTTGAATTTTGATTAAATGACAGAAGAACTAGCCTATCGCACAATGACTATAATACTTTTTTAGAATTTTGCTATTACTTGAAATTACAAGAAAATAAACTCGTGGCTTTCAACTTTTTTATCTGAACCTACAACGAAAATTTGAAAAATGCTGAAAATTTCGTCGAAATTGATTGACGAAGAATCAAGCTACAAACGTTAAAAGGTTTTAAAAAACGCAGATTTCTCACGGTTATCGAAAGTGTCAAAAATCGTGACCAAACGACGATCTTTGCAGTCTTTAATTGTTTACAGCTTATATCAAAGTTATCCAATTTCAATAAAATTTTCACCATGCAAGAAGCATTTTTTTAATTTTTCTTACAGGCTCAGATGAAAAAGTTGAAAAACTAAAGTTTTTGTTTATTACAGTCATTCCAAGTATTAGTAAAATTGAGAAAAGCATTTTAATCATTGTCTATTACACTGGACCAGTTTTTCTATCACGTAAAAAAAAATTCAAGTCTATAATCCAGTTTGAACAGTTTTACCGTTTTCAAGTGATCTGAATATACTGTATACTAGTATATTTAGATTAATTGTCAGTCACATTCGGTATTATAATATTTGTAACTATGCAAAAATTTTGATAATTTCCTAAAATGTTCACAAAGGCTTTCAAAGTGAACAATAATGAAGATTATTGTAAAGCACTATAACCTTTCAACACTTTGTCTGAGAAGTATATTAATCGAATTTTCAATTACTGTGCTCAGAGAAATCTAAGTAACCTTCTTCCACATGATAGACCGCAACGAAATCGTTAGATTATGCTAAGGAGGGGGGGGGGGGGATTCCTTGGTATATGATTAGTATTATTAAACAGTTTTTATAAAAATCAGCAGAAATGAATAATGTGTTAAATACTCCTAAGAGAAACAATATTCGTGTATCCTTTGCCAGTTTCATTGTTACCAGTGATGCAAATGTAGTGGTGACGGTGTCAATTGGACAGAGAACTCCCCTCTCGAACTAGGTAACCATGTTCTGGGATTACCGGACATCGATCGCTTAATAATAAATGTGAGATTCATTTGCGCGGTATATGCAGATGCCCAAGAATCCTGGTTAATGACTATTTGAGCTCGCGTGAGCGGACCCGAGGTGCCGGTGCTAGTTACGACTCTCGACTAGCCGAGTTAGGTCGCAACATTGGGCATAACTGATTAATGCATACTTCGCCGTCCACGACTACGCATGTGTTCGATTGGCTAGAACAAAGTGACCGAAGCGTGGTACTGTCGAGTACAGAACTGCTCCCTGCGGTGACATGCATGAAAATTCTGCACGTACCTTACACATAACTACATCCCAGCAATTAGTAAGGTCTGGAAGTATGCAGATGTAACAGAGATGTTGGTAAAGTCACAATACTGTTGCTTATACACGCTATCTATACGTACTAAATCTCGAAAATGTTATAAACTCTTGAAAAAGGCGATTCCTGAGGCCATTCGAAGTAACTTTTTCCTTAGCAAGAATGTTCTCCGTCATTTCGTTAATAAATTATTAATGAAAAACGCAGTCCAATCAGAGAGTGAGTACGGCTGCGCACTCTAGTGATATTTTTTCTCTTTCTATTTCGATACTTCAATTTGCCAAATAGGTATTCCGATGGGACAAATCGTAAATGTTCTGAGATCTAGAATATTAAAAAGAAAGAAAATTTTACTATACAATGGTATGAATAATTATAGACTCAAAGTAACTTTTACGCTTTTACTGATATTCAAACAAAAACTTAACGATATATCATACTTAAGTGGAATTATATAACGATATATCATACTTATATAATTTCATTTTTTATTATTTTTCAGATAGATATATACAAATATACTTATACAAATTTGTTGTTGACATTTTTCATATTTTAGGATACATTTCCAGAGTTCGTTCATTTTTTTATATTTCAAAATGAATTATTCTTTAGAAAAAACTATTCAAGAATTGTTTGTTCATAAGAAATTAAGAGAAACAGTGGAAAAATAAAAACTAAAGCTTGTCACCACAGTAATAGATACCTCTAAGCTATACAATGTGTATCTGCAATTCATGATAACGCTGATTGTTTGGAAGACATGAAAAAAGCTGTATGTGTTATTTTGTTATAAACAATCTGTGCATTGTTCGGAGAAAGAAGACTTGTCGAATGCATTGTCTGTAAATGTGAAAACATTGCAACTTTTGAAGCGATGTTGGATCTATTTTAACACTCAGATGCCGGGTGTCAAGTCCATTTAGACAAAAGCTGTTCAACAGCTTGTCCGTACAGATACGGATTTTCAGCCCAGAGCAAAAACCGATCCACGAGCTTTAAACTCTACTCCCGAGGGCAACGGTGCCCCTTCCTTAGTTACTCATGGGACTCCCCACAAGTAACGACACATTATTGGCTGAAGACGGTAACAAAGATCGACTGTAGGTTGCGTCGAAATTGAATGAAATAGAACGAGCATCGAACGATCGTCATTGGTCCTAATGATGTAGGCACTAACCACATGGCTCCACTCCGCTAAGATGTTTGCCCGTAGCTTTGCCCTTAGCCCGTGGCTTCGCCCTTAGCCCGTGGCTTTGCCCTTAGCCCGTGGCTTTGCCCTTAGCCCGTGGCTTTGACCTTGCCCGCCGCGAGGCCTGTTGAACAGCTCTGATTTAGATCTAGAGTATTCTTAATTACTATCTGATTACCCACTATCTAACAATTATTGTAAATTTTTACATGCTTCATTAAGATCTGTAGAAAAATTTGACTAGGTGTCAAAAATTGACAAATAGAATTATAAATGACCTTAAGCAAACACAATTATATCTTTGTCAAAAACATCTGGCATTCGAGTGTTAATCATGTTAATTACACTGCGGATTTTACGTATTTATGACGAAAATGAACAAGTGCAGTTTGAAACAATAGTAAGATTTGAATTTAAGAATAACCATACATTTTCAGATCACTGAAATTATTGAAGAAGGAATGAATATTCTGTGTGGCTTCTTCCGGTTTCTATTGCGTAATAGTTCAGATCATAATGGAAATCCAAACATAGTTCTATGAAACTAACGTCAAAGATGTTCAATAGTGTTCAACATTGTTGAAACTGTCGCTAATATTGACACAACACATTTCAACGACGGCACGGTCACATATACCTCACGAATGTCCTGCAGCTATTAAGTGTTAATATTGGCGACATACTCTATTAATGCTGTCAAACATGCACTGCAAAGCGTGCATTGAAAGCAGAATGCTGACGATAACAAAACATTTGTGATCAAAATGAGATACACATATTAATAATAACGGTTTTATGGATAATAATGGATAATTTTCTATTTTAAAATTATCTATAATTAACACTCCAAATTCGATTGTTTTAGAAGTCTCCTACTACACATCACAGTTTCTTCATTAGAAACTTCTGTCTATTTTTTTACCAGCAGAACAAAACAACTTCTCCGTAAAATTTTCCTCAGTGAGTCGCCATTTTATTATTTTCTCAGGATATTGTATTACTCCCGTAATTTCTAAGCTTTTCTTCAATTCTAAGTTAACGTATAATTTCATTGCTCTCAACTAACCAACATCAATTTTATCGTTAATTACGACGAGAAATTTATCAAAACATTTCTCTTTATATATTATTCGGTGTTTAATGTCACTTATAATAAGTAGACTTCGGATTATTATGCGAGCCCTCCTTTTCATTTGTAATTTTACGAAAATTAAAATTAAGGAAAAGTTTCATCAAGTGAAAGATTACTCCTTGTAGGAAGAAAATAAAAAATGATATAAAACCTTGTCAATTTATCAGTTTCTCTGCATTTGAAAAATCTCTAAATACCCTAAATGTATAATGATCCGCAATCTATTGATAAGTAATAAATTGCTTGCACTACTTGTGTATTTTCTGCAGCCAGTTTTGTTTGCGTTATTAACCGAAAGCGTTATTGATTTAACTGGCATCAAAAATAATGATTTGAACACCTTTGAAAGTATACCAATATCATTCATCAAATGATCGCGATGTAATAAATCTAAGCGAATTATTGGTCATTTTGAAACGTCAATAGCCACAAAAGTATATATCTACTTAAGAACCTTCTTTACAGCTAAAATTTACATAATTTAATATACAGCATCTAATGATCGCAAATAAACGAACGAAAAATGATTAAGAAAGAAATGTGTACCATAAAAATTTGTCGCTTATGAATAACTAAATTAAGAAGTATACCACATTAGAAAATTGATGAATAACTAAAATGAAGAAGTATACCACATTAGAACATTGTTGCTCAAACATTTAACTATTTCAAAGAACAACGTTTTTACAGTGTATGCAAAGTTCTAAAGTCGACTTTTGTTAAATACTTCACTGCGTGACGTATTGGCAATCACCTTCCACACAGTTTCGTAAAACTAAACAAAATTCAACAAAAGCAATAACGTGATGTACGGTTAAATTTGCACAACTCAGCCACAGCCTTCCTCCACTTTACAGAAAGCGGTCAGCAGGTTCGCACAGTAACAGAGCTTGTAAAATTGAATCCAATGATACACAGTTTTGGGTGCAGACGGCATTATAATTTTTGAGATATTTAATATTACAATTGTTAATAACAAAGCCAGAAAAATACGCTGGATTACGGCTCGATGCACCGTACGCAGAAGGTAGGGGTACGCCGCGCAGTAGTTCAGGAACCCTATTTTTACAATGTTGTGAGTATACGTTGTTTAGTGTAATTTTAGACAAATGAATAAACAAATGATATTCTGAATATTCTTGCTACTCTTTCAAAGGTAAAATACTGAATTTTTTAATATCAAAGTGAACTTAAAACGAATTAGTGTTTTGTACTTACAACGAAACGCTGACTTTGATGTTTATTTGTACTTTATAAAGAAAACATAACACAATAAACATTGTTATTGGTTATAGCAGCATCTTTTGCGAGAATAATTACCATATATTTTTACCAATGCATCTTAATTACTTAGTGGGCTACCAATTTACCAAATTACCAAAAAATAAAGATTTATCAAAATTCCATTACAGCAAAACAATGCTTCTCCTCTGTCCTCCGGTATGAGTATTGTCTTAAATGATGCATTGCAATGTAGATAGTGATGTGTAATTAAGACTAGGTGTGTTTCTTTTCAATAGAACCTATTAACTTGCCACATTTCCTACTATAATCGTCAAGTAGTTTTTTATTTAATGAGGTTAGATAAGGGTTGTTCGTTAATTAATAGTTACATTTAACATATAATAGTCGGTATAAAATAAAAAAAAGTAAAAGAAAATAATAAAAAATAATAAAAGATAACAAAAAATTTAAAAAGTAATAAAAAATATGCGCTACAGTTACGTTTAATTATAATCGCACTGGACACATAAACATAAATAAAAGACTAGAAAACAAAGTAACCTGATATTAAGAAAAATGCAATCAAGATTACCTCAGAAACTATAAGCTGTTTGCACCCAACGCCGGGTATCATTGGATTCAGCTTTGCAAGCTCTATCACTGTACGAAATCTCATCAAAAAGTGAGCATCACTTCTGGACACCCCGCCTTGTGAGTCACTCTGCTCCCTTCCTAAATACAGTGCTTCAACTACTGTGCTCTCTCGCCAAATACTAAATCTCGATAACTGTACACAATAAAAATTTAGTACTTAACTTTTTTAATTTAGTACTAATAAATTTTATTTTCTATAAAAAATATGTAATATCATAATAAATAATTTTAAAGTTTACATTAGAAATTATTACTTTAATAAAATTTCACATTGCAGTACTTCTCTTTAAAATATGACAGAGATAATTTGAAATTTGAGGTTAAGTTGACCCATCCTGTGGTAAGCGTCGCAATAAGCAATGTATCTTGCGAAAAATAGGTTCAGTTACTATGCATAGTACCCATTGCATTCAGCGAAAAGTAAGTTTATTTACTAGGCACAAAATTGAAACTAACTACCAAAATTGAAACTAAGCCCAAAAATTCAAATGAACGATCACAATTTTGTTTCTGTATAATTTTAATACGTTGTACCAATTTAAGCTTTTTCAGAAGCTTTATAGAGAATTTCACGCAGTCAGTATAAAATAATTGGAATAATTTTTGTGGTATTTTAAGAACTTCCGTCTTTTACATATTCAAGTTTAACAAATAAGTAAATAGTTTGATATAAATAAAATAGTTTAATATGTCTTATTCCACAAATATTAAGTTAACTATGTTTGAACAAAAGTCTATCCTACTATAGAAGCTTTCAATAAGGAAATAAATGACATCGGCATAGAAACGCACCATTTACAATTCTGTGCATTTTGCCAAACAAAATATCCATATTATTGACTGGAAGGGGTGCCCTTCGAGCTATCCGGTTAGGTGCCTCCTTTGACCCTGCGAACTTCCATCATACTGCTGAAAGCGATGACACGTCAAGAACTCGCTAGATATTTGCCAGTGGCAAACACGTTCCGGTGTCTACACCACAACGATTTTCATGTTCGTGTCTAGCGAGGAAAGCTTTACCCTGGGAAGTCATTACTAAACCTCGAAGGACGAATTAAGCAATTGCTGCAATGACCTGCGAGTTTCTTTGCGGAAAATTCCATTTCCCTTTGTGCGCATGGAATTGTTTTAGTAACGAGACCTATGACGAGAATGCTCTTTCGTTGAAGATAACTCAGTCACATTGTTACATTGTAGCAGCCATAAATTTCAGACGGATAAATAATGAATTACTCATTCTCTACACATAACATTCAATATTCTTCGCTTTTAAATCATAAAACGTCCGTTCTTGCTTACAACACAATCAATTCTTCACTGCTCGTGTTACTTATTTATTTACAGTGAGTGTAGAAAGAAATCGTACATCTTTTAAAACGGAGTAACTTTTTTATAGTTGAGCCATGCGGCCTAAATTTTTTAGAATGTTAGTGAGATTAGTTTATTACACAATGGCTAAAAAATTATTTTCCAAAATTGCAATGGACATGTGAAATGGAAACATTAATCGGGTTTGAAATCTTGTCTAAGACATAGTGTATCATGTGCCACAATAATAAAAAATGAAATATAATATCATTCACTTAAAAACGATGCTCTTAAATAATTATATCAGAAAACCTCGTCGCTATGCGTTAACGCTTTGTAGTCGAAGCCATTTTAACTTTAAATCCAAAAATGGTTTTTCTAACCCCATTCTATATGACTTAGTGCATTTTATGGATATGAGTTTGAATCTTCTGACACATACAACAGTTGCATTTTTAGCAGGTTTTTAAATATCAACAAATTTTCTGAGTTAAAATTACTTTAGAATGCGATATAAGAATTATTAGTGGTGCCTCAGAGACACTACTATATTGTAAAGAATGAATATTGTTGTTATCATTTTTATATGACAATAAGTACTTTTATGCATCTAAAAAAAGTGTTTGTATCATTTAATTCTACGTACATCTACAAATAATGTCGTGTGGAATTTTAAATGGTGTGATATGATTAAACATATTAGGAAGATACTTTTATCAGCTACTCTTAGCTAATATCGTAAGAAGTGAAACCGCATGACAATTTCAAAATACTTCAGCTTTATCTTAGCTTAGGTGGTCAGTTGTTAACAAAAATCGCACTATTGTACATATGTACATCCACGGGTTGTTCCCTTTAAAAGTCGCGCGTACGCTTCCAATTTACAATCGGTCGTTATTTTTCCACTAGTGCTTTTATTATTCTTTCGCGCTGCACCTTTTATTTTTCTGTACTGCGTTCCTATTTCCGCATGAATATTAGTGGACACGCGAAATTGTTTCCAACCATTCATGTTGCACGCATGAGCGGTGTGCATAGTCCACAGGCGACAAAAAAGCACCTTTGTGTTTATATTCCCCCTCTTACTAGCTGCTTCACTGTCGCTGCTATCGGTTACTGTTGACCGCCGTCGATTTACGTCACCGTTTTCGGCCAATAGCGACCGATAGCTGCGGCAATGGCAGCTGGTAAGAAGGGGAGTGTAAACATGTAGGTGCCTTCTCGTCGCGTGAGGACTATACATGTTGCTTGGACGAAAGCAATGAATACTTTTTTTCCAAGTTCAATTGTAAGACTAATATGCGTATAGAAAAAATTTTGACTTCTAGAAAAACGAATTTTTGTGAATATTCTATTCACATTTTCTACTCTAATACATATTTTTTCTATGTTTAACGCTGTATAAATCAAATAACATTTACATGGAAGACTAAAATCAATGATAATTTAGAAAAGAATAAAGTCAAAATATTAACATCATTCCATCATAAACTATGTATAATAAATTAATTCGAATTTTGTACGTGAATACTACTAATTCTAAAATTTCTTTCTCCCTTTATTAATTGTAATTTCTACTTTTCATAACGTATTAAAAATGTTTGGAATCCAAATCGCAACTATTCCGTTTCACATTTTCGGCCGATTTTTTATTTATTTTGCTAGGTTAGAGGATTTATAATATAGGATTAAGAAATCAAAGAATTATTAAGACTACAAAACTGTATTGATTTCTTAAAATATATCCAGTTATTATCCGGGGAAAAGTGTATGCACACACATAACATTGATCACGGGAAAATATACGTACACATATTTGTAAAAGGGGGATTCAATTGTCGTATCTCGTTAGTATCGTATATATTTTTTTGTACTACAACACGTAACGAAATTTCCTTGTTTTTAAAAATCGAGTTGAACTAGTGACCGAATCTATATTAACGCGAAACTCGTTTCTGAACTACATTACAGAGATAGACCCCCAAAAACAGTAAAAAAATCCGTGTAGCATACGTGACTTGACACAAGATTGTTTGAATGCAGGCTAAAGTATCGATGTGGGGATTAAATGTTCACGGCGAAAACCGCTAAGCTTTTCAAGTGCTGTCGCGTCGCTTCCTGATTATTTATGGTGCGAATATTCCGTTAAATACGCAACGCCCGGGAAATTGAATGATCGAAAAAAGTTCTTCGACATGTGTTTCGCTAGAAAAATTGCTTTTTCTCCCCTAGATCGTGTGTCCGTGCTGTTAAATTGGAGCAACGAATATATAGAGACTGTTATAAACATATCCGATTCCTCACGCACTAATCCGCATCTATTCAGATCAATGTTCCATTCAATATGTCCTATTGTTTAACAACGTTTCGAAAACCACGACAAAATCATCCTTGGCCTTCACGTGATGTTCATTGTTTTATTGTTACTAGCGGTAACATGACTTCAAATTAACTACCTATCAATAATGGTGACTTGACGTCTAACTTACTCCGTAACGATATTGGTGACTTAAATACTTACTTACTTCAAATTATTGTGTATTTAATATATGATTACTTACGCGGAATAAATTTTTGACGTCACTTCACTACTAGCGACACGCAGTCAATTTCACTTCAAATCACTGCTATTGATATGGAATCAATTTGCCGCCAAGTCACCATTATTGATACGGAGTCAGTTTGCTGGCAAGTCGTATTGTAATGAAACGGAGTCAATGACGTATATCACCATAAATGTTAGAAGCCAATTTGACATACGTCATCATTATAGAGTTAAAACTAAAAATGGAGCGGTGTTCTGTAACTTTAAACATAATCTTATAATTGCGAACATAGTCCATAAATGTCAACAGTATTATAAAAAGAAAAAATTAAAAAATTTCTGTTTTGCTGATTCAAATCAAGTTTTTACTTCATCTATATATTTCGAGAAACAAAGGTATCCATCAGTTTTTTTAACTACGATACTGAATGTGTTTACAATATTTTACGAAACCGTATGTAAAGACGAATGTGCATGGTCACAGCTTCAAAGACCATACGAAGTCGAAAATTAAGGCAGCATTCCAAATATTACGAATTGCTATACTGATTACTAGACTACGGATCTTCATGCAAAATAAAAATCATCTGCATGAATTGTAAGACATAGAAACCAAGCACAAGTATTTTTCTTTCGTTAATAATTTCAGTGAACTCAAATAATACATCCAGATTATTGATTTCTTTTTATCATTTCAGTTTTAAATTATACTTGTTTACCTTTGCCATATTCAAAATACAGGTTGATCTCTCAAAATTAATTCATTTATCAATAATATTCATTTCTTCGCAAATAAAATTAACCCTTTTGTAATCCTTGTTATAAACGAAATACACTTATTTGTAGCTGTTTGTAATCAAATTCACATTAAATTTTACAATTCAATGGCGCTTTGTAAATAATTATTAAAGATTAAAGAAGATTAATTATTTGTAATGAAATTTTTACTATTTTATAAATAAGTATCTGAGTTCGTATGAAATTTAAAAATTGAATAAGAAACATTATTCATGGAACTATGCTATCCGGAAATCCGGTTTCACGTTCATGTGGCGCTATCACACTTTATAGCTACTAATATTTTGTACCACTTGTTCCCGTCATTCGTTGTTCAAATCCCATTGGAATTATACGTGTTCTGTAATTGTATTCCATATCATTAAATTTAGACCTTGTGTATATTATCATTTTTATTCGTTACATTCTATCACCATTCAATCAATTTTAATACATGCAAGGGTTAATTTTATTTGTAAAATGGTGAATCTAATTTGTGAAACTATGAATTTGATCTGCAAAAGGATTAATTTGAAGCGCAAAAATGTGAATATAATCTACAAAAGTATTACCTTTTAGTGCAAAAGGATGAATGTAATTTGCAAAAACGATTAATTTTAATTGCTAAACCTGTACCAAACCATTTTCAATTTTCCAACGTTTTCTTCCAGTTCATCTCAATTAGTCAAAAATTGTCTAGATTTTCCAGAATCAAATACTTCATTAGTTGCATAGATCAAATATTATGAAAAAAGTATAATACGTATTCATGTTGAGCAGTTCTGCTTGTTAACATTGTTCTATCGCGGACTCTATGCTGCGACAGTAACAAGCATAATCAACCGCTCAGTGGGTTCAACAAGCGATACTCAGCATATATTAATTATGGGTTCATCCCCCCTTCTGTGTCGTCTCGATTCGATTGCCCGCATAAATTCTGCCCCGTGATAATGATAGCGTCGGCCTCTGAATTCGACTATTCGGATAATTTGTCTCCTGGAAAACATAACTCACTGATTTTGAATCCAATAACGAACGATGCATACTGTCGCATACTGTCGCATACTAATTAGCATTTTCAAAAGATGTTTATGCTTATTATAGTTAGTGAATAAAAAAATTCGAAATTGGCTGTAAAAAAAGATCCGAATCTACGATAAAATATTACGTGTTTTTAAACTGCACGTTATACAGAATTATGTGTAAATTCCACACTTGTCAGGGTAATATTTTGTAACTTACACTGATAAGGCAAGGTGATTCCAATCAGTATAGAAACACCTTCATCTTTCGTTTAAATATTTCGAAATAACTTTGATTAAAATTCTTTACTCTATATCCAATTATTCATGGATATAATGGAAAACTTAACTAAAAATTGGTACAGTTGATGGATACATATATTAGACATGTGTTACACATTTATTAAAAATCACAATGTAATAGAATTTAATACAATTTAATATATGGCAAAAAATTATCCAATAAAAAGAGTATCATAATTTACTAACATTTATTTGAGAACTAAACTCGTCCTAAAGTTTCCTTAGAATGTAGAAGAAGATTTTAGATTAACAATAAAATATAGACACATTTGCAAAACATAAAAACGACGTAATTAAGAGCCACGAAAATAAAGGTGCACGCTTAAAATTCATTTAATAAATTCTCACGAAGTTAAAAATTAAGAAATATTATCAAACAATAATAATCGTATTTTAGATATGCTGAATGCTTTAGCTAAAATATTTTTTAATTCCTGCTTGTACCCAAATAACGTATTGCACCATATAGTACAATACAATAGTACATAATACCCTGAAATTTTTTATTGATGTATTTATATGTAAATAATGTTACATTAATGTTATAAAATTAAAGTCATAATGTTGTTATTAACACTAAAACTACCAAGTCCTAAACGCGACTAGTATATATTGTTTTACGACAACGACAAAATTGGATTAAATAAATAATTAATCTTAAATCTCTTTAAATCTCTTGAAATCTTTGAATTAGATTAAATAAATCATTTAGATCTGCCTTTGTAGTGTTTCTATAACATTAAAAATGTCTTCCAGTAGCATTTTTGTAATATAAAGAATTATAAACGAAAATATCATAAAGCAGTTATTCGAACTGATTTGGCAGTTCTGGTGCGTTATTATTGTATTGATCTATGAAAAATACAAGTCCGCATTTCGTAGGAATGCCCTCGTTTAGTGACGAATATTGTATAATAAATATAGAACGGCAAGTACTCACTTCGTTGTGCGAATACTCGAAACATTCATTTCTGCCTTTCAGTATAGCTGCACAGAGCAGACTGTGCTGTGATGTAGACACTTTTGACAGTTTCTCAAATTCTCTGCGTCATCGTTGGAAAGAAGGAAGGAAAATGGCGGAAGATATACGATTCACAGAGAAAAAAGAGCGAGACAGGAAGACGAAGAGGGAGAGAAGGCAGAGCACACCTCTCCCAAAGGCCACTACCGAGAGAAATATTTTTCACCTTAGCAGCTATCAAAGCCAGACGCCTCCTTTCCGATTCTAAGGCTTCGGCGTGGCCCCGTGCATCCTTAGAATCGGCAAAGCTCGCCAGATTCAATGGGAGGGCACAAAGTAACGGAAATCGTTAACTTTGATGCCAATTTTCAAAGAGTTTCGTGAGGTTAAAATGGGTGAACGATATAACGCCTTCTGGAGAGCTTTCTCGCGAATACCACGGAAACTTTCGAACCTTTCGGGATTCCACTGTTTATACAAAGGATCGTTTATTTCCTTTCCCGTTGCGTCGCGTCCTCTTTCGTTATACACGCCGCGCCGGTCCAGCTGGCTTCACGGGGACTCTCCCTTTTCAAAAATAGCTTTTTCGATTCTGGGATTGGACACGAGTTCCCATTCAAGGGCTGTTTGGCAACTAAAAGCGTTACATATGTATTTCCGTCGAAGCTGAGCGACGTGCGCTGCTTGTGAAAAGTAAATTGCCTCGTTTCCACGAATGGAAAACTCGAACGGACGAGTTAACGTATAAATCACTCCGCCATTTTGCCATGCCAACCCTCCACCGGTAAATTATAGCACAATTGATATCTTAGAAATAAAATATTGGTTGTGTATAGGAATACGAACAAATAACTATTATTTCCATAGTTTTTGTATTTCACTATGCTGTCAACAACATTCTGTCCTTTCCTTTCGTTTAGAGTCGCATCACTAACGGCTCCAGTAGAAATCATCACATGTGGGTTACAAACATTGCTTACTTCGAAGCTGATCGAACTTATGGCAATTGTAGCAAAAATTGCAGGTCAAATACAAAACAGTTAAAGCATTTAAAGAATTTTCAAATACTCTGTTGGATTATTTTGAACTTGCCAAAAATGATTGAAAGCAGAAATAAGTGTTCATGTGGCTGCAATAGCTTACAATTGATGCAGACAGATTTTATTTTACTGAAGTGAGAATCTGTGTTTCATTCACATTATAAACTTGCATGTCGTAAACAGTGTTTTATAGATATCACAGTATCCCAAAATTTTGTTACTTCCGGGAAATGAAAGTGTCCCAAGGACATTTAAGGTAACTTTTTCCTTAGTTAGTTAGAGTTATCAACGAAAAGCACTGACCAATGAGGGACGAGCTCGGCTTGCGGAAGGCGGCCAGTCTTCTCATTTTTATAAAACAACACGCATGTGTCATATTCAGTGATCGGCAGTTGCATTGCTCAATTTCACGACTTTAGAGTGTAAAGAATCATTGGCTACAAAAGTGTAGTTTTCCTGAAATTAGTATCGTCACGAAAAAAGGCGAAATAGTCAGTTGTTCAGTTTTGTAACTGAAATTCTCACTGGCGCCAGTGCAACGTGACCCGAATCCATCAGGAATTGAACTGTCCAAAACACGGTTGACTGGCCGTCAACGCGGAAACATTTAAACACGAATATATATCTGAGTCGTACTCATATAATATTTGCGTGCCGTTCGACGCAACGAGATACATACGGCTATATATGCATATGTATGCATGTGTATAGGAGAAAATCGATGGTTGACACTGTGACCGGATTGCAAAACCAGCGTCGCGTCGCGTCGCATCGGTCGGATCATCTTACGCGACAACCTCAAGCACTGATTGGTGCGACAGAGAATATAGTCGGTGTAAGAAGTATTTGTACACCTTTTCAAACAGAATAACTTTTTTACGGTCAAACGATTTAAATCTTTTTATGATATTAGAACTATTAGTTTACTAAACAATTGCAAACTATTGCTTACAAAAATTGTAATTCGATAGAATGTAAACATTTAAAATTCGTGAAAATAACAGTTCTTCACGAATTTCAACTAAAAACAGGTATTATTTATATCTTTCAGTGGTCGTAGTTTGATTACACATTTTTTAAAATTTTCGTTATATTAAAATCATATATAGATGATTTCCTAATTTTTGTATCATCCAAACCAATTGCAACTTTTGAAAACAGTTCTTTAACCATAGTCTATTAAACTAATCCATACAACATCCACCAAGAATTTAAATTCGTTTTTTCGTTTTAAAAGGTGTACGAATACTTTTAACACCGACTGTAAATGACGGATCACGTAACGAGTACGTAGATAAAAAAATCAATTTTTCATTATAATAGTCATATTTTAATACTATTAGTATCTTAATCGCATTTATATTCAATAAATTTAATTTTTAATATAATTTTTAGCATTAAATAATTGAGTAAAGTATTAACGAGTAATATAATAATTGAGAGATATATAGATTTGGAAATATATTCAGATATAAATGAATAACAAGAAAAAAGACAATTAGTAACAAGCAATATTTAAATAAATTACAGCGATAAAATATTTTTAATTATGATTATTATCACTTTTACTATTATGACTGTTATCAAATCAATGAAACGATTTTAATCAGCATTTCAGTCAGACCTTTATTAACCATCTGACATATGATTTACGTTATAATAAATACACTTAATACCTTGTGATATACAGCAACATGTCTTGTCTCTAGTGGTGTATTTCACTGCAGTTCAAAGACATCGTTATTACCGATAGGTTCTCAAAAATAAAATATCTCATTAACCCCTTGCCATACCGCGAGTCTCTGAAATTTCCGTGCCAAACTTGGTCGTCGGAAAGGTCGCGGGAAGAGCCGAGCAGCGGAGCTCGAGTGGCGCAATTTGAAACACGACACCTTACGACTAAGTTACATCCCGCTCTCGTAAATACGAAGTAAATACTTCACACGAGGGAAACCTTTGAAGATTTAAATAAATTTGAACGGCCGAACGTAACACTATCCCCTAGATAACACGTTGCTTATACGGGGACATATAATCCCATTCAAGAGAACCAAGAATGGGTCTGAGCTGACCCGAGATAAGGATCACGAGTCAGACTCGTGATATTTATGTTTGGCACGAAATGTCCTTCACGAGTCTGACTCGTGATATCCATGTTTGGCACAAAATTTTCATCACGAGTCAGACTCGTGAAAGTATGGCAAGGGGTTAAAGAGCACTCGGAAGCAGATCAAACGAATATCAAATTAAAATAAATAAAGGAGACTAATTGTAAAAAATAGTAAACAAAATCGATGTTTCATTTCGTTTTCGTGACCGAAAGTTGGAAAATACAACAAAAATGTATTGTCAACTGTAACTATAAATACGACAACTTTTAAATATATATGAAAACTAAAATGAAACACTTTTAACTTGTTTACAAAATAAACAATTAAAATAACTTACAACAAAATTTCACTTTGATCATATTAACTATACATAAGGTATGTTGGCTTGCTTATTTTTTCTTGACATTTGATCTAATTTCTCACCTTCGTCTATTATTTGTGTTGTTAAGTTACATTGTCCTCATGTTGGAAGAGTGTTTACTACCTATTTCACAGAAGAAAATATGAAATTTTTTTAATGCGAGCCGTCACACTGTGCATCTGCACCGATATTTTTTGTTTATTAAATAGTATGGGGTAACCTGTTCAGTAAACGAAAACTTAACCTCAATGTTTGTTAAAACGATTCTTCACAAATTGTTATTTTATCGCCTGAATGATGTTATCATAAGTATGCTGTTTTCTGTTATAGCATCTTTACACGTATAATATAAGATTTTGTAAAAAAATACGCCAAACAACCAATGGATGCACAGAAACATTTAATCAATTAATAGTAATATTCCAGTAAATGATATTGTACATACAAATTTATCATAGTTTCATTGAATGCGCCTTAAAATACAAATTATAGGTATGGTAGATTTCCCAATTTCCGTGCCCCCCCCCCCCCCCCCCCCCCCCCCCCAATGTATTATGAAAAGTGAAAAGAGATCATTTTTGTAATGTAATAATCGCATGATTGTTCTTTTACAATGCTTCCGCAACACATTTCATGTATCGAAATTATCTTCTGTAATACTTTCTTTACCTTTTTGTACGAGCATGAAGGTACTGCACAAAATAATTGTAGCTCGATCAAAATAATAAACACGGCTTTATATTTTATTAAGTATCCCTTTGTTTCATAAATTCTGCAAAACTGATTTTATCACGAAGTTAATATTGTTAATACTCCTAGCCAATACACCTTTCAGGTAGTGGATTCACTTAGATCATACTTTCAACGAGCAATAGATATGTTCGCGTTTTATCATCCGATAAGTTATTATAACCTTTCGCCGGAGTAATGGAGAACCAAAGGGGCCTATAATATCAATAACCCCTTTCTACTCATCCCATGCTACTCTTTGCCGTTCCACCCTTACTTGCGTACATCTCATGATCCCCACCTTCTACCATTTCTGTCACACTTGCGGCCCTTTGACTCTCACTTTGATTTACTGGACTAATTTCCTCTTTGCTCGCCGCCCTCTGAACCCATGTAATCCTTATTTCGGGATATTTAATCGCAGAGTTTGTCTGGCCTGAATCAATTAATTTCTTCTTACACCTAGCACTATCCTGCTCTTTTTGTACAAATTGTACACTCCAAATTCAACCTTTTGCAAGTTATATTCATTTGATTTCAAATTTTTATCCTTTTGCAGATTATATTCATATTAAATCCAAATAATCCAAATGCAATTTATGCTTTTGCACTTCAAATTCATACTTTTGCAAATCATATTCATTTTATTTCAAAGTAAAACCCATTCGCAATGCGAGTTTATCCTTTAGTAAATTATATTCACCTTATATCAAATCGAATTTATTCTGTTGCACACTTAAATTCACCACTTGCAAATCAAGTACACCATTTCGCAGATCAAGTTGACACTTTTGCGAATTTTGTTCTTCTACCTTGTTCCCTTAAAACCTATTGTACTAAAAATCCTATTCAATGTAAATTAGTTGTTTTGAAGTTTTAATGTATGTGTAGAACAATGTATTGTTCTCACGTTAAAAGAAGGCATCTTTGTGTTCACATTTTCCCACTTACTACTAGCTACAGCATTAGGGCAGCTAGTAAGAGGGGGTATGTAAACACAAAGATGTCTAATTGTCGCGTGAGAATTATACTTAAATGCTTGTTAAAAATTGAGCACACTAACATTGTGATTAGTATCACTGTGTGATTAGTAACTGCATAAAAATTATTAACAACATTCACGAAAAGAATGCTTCCATTCATAGACTTCAAGTTATGGAAAACTTCAATTTTGTTATTATTGAAGGTGGTAAAAATTCTCTAACATATATTTCACAGTTTTCCGATCTATAACAATATAGAACGAAATACATAAATCTCTTACAATAATAATCAAACTGTGACTCAATATTTTATGCATCTTAAAATCAATTCCTGACCTGATCGCAAATAATGTAGCAAATTTTATACAACTAATTTTCTGTATAACCGTTCGAATCTTTAAAAAGTTGATCACCAATTATATGAACTATTGGTAGAAGCTTGTGAGTGTTTAATCATTCTTAAACACATTACCAAATCGGGCTGCGCAGATTTCGCATTCCAAATTGATTCTTCCGTAGATCACATTCACCTTTCTGTATTCCTTTAAGTTAGTACTTTTGTAGATCACTTTCATCTTTTTGTAAACCTAATTGACCCTTCTGCAGGTTTCATTCGCCCGTTTGCAAATAAGATTAAATCTTACACAGATCAAAATTGGCTGTCTGTTATTAAATTCTTTAATTTAATCTGAATTTATATACTGATTGATAGAATGAAGGAGGCAGTAGCTGTGCAATAAGGAAGATCAACGCGAAGCATATTTATACGGTTAACAGCGATGAATGTATTTCGTTAAGCAGTAATGCAAGGAGTGTCTATTTAAAATAAATACTGATTGATAAAATAATACAAATTTCATTACAATTAATTTATCTTCCTAAATCTTCAATAATTCTTTATAAAATATCATTCAATTTTTCAATTGAATATGAATTTTATTACAAATAGTTACAAATAAATGCATTTAATTTACAAGACTGAGAATATAATGTACACAAGGATTAATTCGGAGTGCAAAATCTATACGAACGCTCAAAAAATACAACTCTTGGCAAAAAATATTCGAACACCTTCTAGGACGCCATAACTTCTTTAAAATTAAACTAAATGCCTCTTTTTTTTAATGTTAATTGGACTTGTTTACTGTACAATGACTAAAATACTTTTTTTATATGTTGCTATTACCTGGAATGACGGAAAAGGACTATCGTTTTTAACTTTTTGATTTGAACTTGGAGCGAAAATTTAAAAAATATATTTTGTAGATCTCGCTAACTTATATGCATAGTGAAACTAGTTTGTAACTGTTAATAAGGTCAACCGATGAAATCTACAAAATGTATTTTTTAAGTAATAGCAAAATTAAGAAAAAAGGTATTTTCCACGTTTTACAATAAATTAGTTCATTTAACATTTAGAAAAACTCAAGTAATTTAGTCTAGTATTAAAAAAATTGTTTCGTTTTAAAAGCTGTACGAATACTTTATGCCAGGGGTATTATATCTTACACAAAACATGTTGCCATGTGATAATGTACGTTTGTAGATTTTCGTGAATTCGGAGGCGAACATTAACGGTAACAGAGACTGTTCAATGTTGGCTTCGTTCTATATTATTGCGAGATGGGTTGTTGCCGTGATGGGAAAGAGGCTACGCAAACTGTCGCGTGGGGAGTTTCCTAACGCGAGCCCCGTGGATTGGCATTAATTTTTATGGAAATTCAGACGCGACCCTCGGTTAGTGGTTCCCGGAGCATGATGTAAGGAAAGTGGATACGTCGCTTATACAGTAGCGGACAAAAGTTTAAGACGAAATGGAAAAAATAAATAATTGATTTACTTTCCATAAAAAATATAAATACAGTGTTCTACTTTTGGTATTAACTAATTAGACATTTGTTTATACACTTACAAACAAAATTTCGTTTTGATATTTTGCTCAGTAGCGAAGTTACAAAAAAAGGAACGAAATCTGTATAATATTTCGTCGGTCAAAAGTTTAAGACTACACAAAAAATATTAAGTTTTGGTAAAAAAATATGCACAATTTTTGTTTAAATTAAATATTTTGTCCAATATCTGTCCAATTTCTTATCACTTCGGTACATCTTCTTGGCATTGAATCTATTAGTTTTTTACATTGATCTACCGTAATATTACTCCAAGCTGTTTCAATTGTAGAGTAAAGTTCATTCAAATTTTTCGGTTTATAACCTTGTAGTGTCTTTTTTATGATGCTCCACAAGTTCTCGATTGAATTAATATCTGGTGATTGGGACGGCCACGGCAGCACGATAATATTTTCTTCTTGAAAAAACTGTTTCACAACCCGAGCCGTGTGCTTCGGATCATTATCATTTTGAAAAATAAAATCATCACTCATATTGTTGCGTGCAAAAGGTAACATTGTGTTCTTGAGTATGTCCATGTATTGAAAACGGTCCATAATTCCATTGATACGACATATCGGACCAGGGCCGCTTCGAGAAAGACACGCCCACACCATAACGTTTCCACCACCATGTTTAAGAGCTTTTAAAATGCACTGTGTTTTCAAACTTTCGCCAATTCGACGTGTAACGTACCGTATCCCGTCAGAACAGACGCGATTGAATTTCGATTCGTCAGAAAACAATACCTTTTGCCAATCTTCACTTGTCCAATGCTTATGAGCTTTAGCAAATGCAAGTCGTCTTTTTCGATTCCTAGAACTCAGCAGTGGTTTCTTTTGGGGTTTTCGGCCTCTTAAGTTAAAGTCTTCTAATCTTCTCCTAACAGTTCTAGTACTAATTTCTGTATCGTTTTCATAGTTTATCTCCGCAGCAATATTATTTGCACTACGAAAACGATCCTTTTCGCTCAATCGATGAATCCGGTTCCTGTCTTTAAAAATTTATACCAAGCTTGTTTACAAGCCGCTTCTGACCTGTTCACTATATTTGCTATTTCGGTGAAGGTTTTACTTTGCTTTCGCAGCCTTACGATTTGTTCCCTTTCGTTTTCAAGTAAATTCTTTGATTTACCTATAGTCTGTTCCTACCTAAATGAATTTTAAGCAATAAAAGGTACACTAAACAATGATTTTGACATTCCAGAATCAAAATGTTCAAAAACTGTACTCGTACTCACGTTTTACACAGATCGTCTTAAACTAATGTCCACTGTTTCCAAGTGCTAAGCGGTAACTAACTATTGTAACTCCTACATTGTTTGTATTTAACAACTGACTGTCTGAGGTTACGAAGGTCAAACATACAGCTACGTTATTCCTAAGAGACAAACCGAATAGAAGAACAATATGCGTATAAGATGTTTGTAATCCGGTTTACAAATCATCGTCTTAAACTTTTGTCCGCTACTGTATGTCGTTTCCATGTTCGCATTGCTTACAGCGATCACCTGCAGCACATCATTTCAACTTTATTTATTATTATTCAACTTTTTATAGAGCGTGATTTCGGAAACGTGATCGTAAATGGTTTCCATTGAACTTTGTTAATTTGAGGTAACGGAATATTAGTTTATCATCTTCCATGTATATTCTCTAGACTTTGTGATCTAGAGGAGAAATCATAATGAAAGACAATCTAGTACATTACTTTACGATTTCAATAGTTTACTTTGTTATAGTGTATAATAATAATTGGACTGAGAAACTTTATGAAAAATAAAAATTTCTTACATCGATAATTAGAAACAGAAATAAAGTAAAAATAAATTGTTTCTTCTAATAATTTTAATTTGAAAGTAATGTAACAATATCATTAATTTCTTCTTTGTACTTCACGATTTTATATTTCAACTATTCATTTTTGCCATAAATGCATAAAATCAGAAGTCTAATAATAAACGACAATGCAGCATATTACTTTATTATTTCTATTTTTAGTATTTTATCATATATAATAGTAGTAAAAGACAGTGCAATATTTAAATTTTATTCTCCTTAGTTCTACTATTTCATAATATATACAAACATGTAGCTGGTTAAATATATAATTTCATTTTTCCTAACGATACAGATAGAAATCGTTTGTTGGTAAATATTTAATAAACCATCTTTATATAATTTTATTTTTCAAAAATACTCAAAGTTTTAGCCAGTTATATTTCTACTTACAGTTTTATTGTAAACAAAGCGAACAGTATCTCTGAAAATATGACGTATTTTTAAAAGGGTTTATTCTTATTTATTTAGATAAAATTCGAAAGATTAAATTGTTTACCAACGATATAAACGTGAGAATGTTGTTGATTATTATTTGTACCATTAAAGGTAAAACAGGTATCTATATTGTTCAGATTACATTTAACCCTGTATATACAGTATTTTTATTGTATGTATTACTTTTTTATGTTTATTAATTTATTATCTTTATATGTATTATT
Organism: Augochlorella aurata; assembly: GCA_028455555.1. Lineage (NCBI taxonomy): Eukaryota > Metazoa > Arthropoda > Insecta > Hymenoptera > Halictidae > Augochlorella > Augochlorella aurata. The sequence continues at coordinate 353,090 of CM052151.1, read as the reverse complement.
ATAATGTAATTAATTTCAATTAATTATTTATCACGAGTATCGATATTAAATAAATTATAATTAATAGCATCAACGCTCATCTGGTAATGTTTTCAGAAGATATACGCGAGCAGACTTTAACTATCCTAAATAAGCATGAACAAATTGATTCTGCTCACGGTGCCATTTTCATTAAAATATATAATGGCTCTCCAGCTGCTTGTAACATAAATTCAACCTAAAGAGAAACCGTCAGTCTCATAACGTTGTAAAGTGAGATATTAAAAACATAAAAAATGTTTAAAACTGGTATGTAAAATATTTTACTGTTTCTTTAATAGCGTACGTAATGTATAATGTATGTACGTATTTTATGTTACAAACGAAACGTGAAAAAATTATTACATATTGGCTGATGCATTGTTACAATATATCAGAAAAAGAATTTAAAATATGTATATTGAAAACTCCCGATTTTGTCGTAAATAGAATCCGTACGATGTAGAAGTATAAAATATTATACTAAGTAAATTTACACTTGTAGAACATGATGGTACTTACGTTCCAGTACGACTGATTATTTATCACTCTTTTATTGTATTCATTGATACATTTGTTGCTAAAAATGCATCACCGAAAAATAAATGGCCTCACGCATTGTTGAAAATATTATTAATTAACTGACAACGAGAAACAATTAATTTCTCGGCCATTGAGCTAAAGTAAGAAAAAGCTTAATAATTATTTTTTAACACTTGCACAGTAGGACCCAGGCCCATTAGAACCAGGTCCATGAGGTGTATAAATATTGTTCTCTAAAAAACTAGAGGAGGTGTCTAGAAAACTACCTTGAAAAATATGTTGAAAAATTCATAAATAAAATTATAAAAGATAGTTATGGCTAATTATAATTATAAATGATGATGTGATGATTGTATAAACATAAATGAATAGTTAAGCAACAATTCCAAAGCAAATTATTAGATTATGTAACTCAAGATGACTTTTCCATACTGTTCTAAATGCTACTATTGTTATGGTACTAATGAAAAGATTCTTAATTCTCGAGTAATATTATTTGAGAATACTATATTAACTAACTCCGGTAGTTATCGTTTCAGTGACAACAATAATAGTCTTTTGGACAGTCCTTGCCATAGTATAGGTCGGTTCGAAGGGAAATTAACAGCCTCGCTGCTACCAATTTGGGCATGATCCTTCGATAACGTTGTCAATCAGAATTCCAGAAGGCACACAAAGGACAAAGGGCACTGTCAGTGTTTACAGAGCGGTAGGGTAAAACCTCTATCCAGCAGGTAGAGCTGTCAGTTCCGGAGGCGTTTCTGGTGCAAGGATATTGGATTGTCTTGTTACACACCGTCCTTTCTCTTCCATCGTTCGGTTCAGGCGTCGAGATTCTAAGCTTCGCCTACAATCTATACGAGGAAAAGTGATACGATGTGCTCGCAGTTTGCCTTCGTCCTGTATTCTGCGACGATCGATGGAAGGGGAATCGACGCTGTCAGATCCGGAATTGCTTTGGGGATCTTTCAAGGAATTCTGGGTGTCCATGCAACGCTCGTATCGTTCTCTGGCAGGGTGAAAGGTGCCACGGCCCACCGGCCCAATTATTGTTGCAAAATATCGACGTTTTCTTTAACTGTACGAATGTCAGATCAGCTCGTTACTTGAATCCCTTGCACTTGAAGTCGTCGCATTCGAACAGGCGGTGGCGAACCAAGTAAATGAGATGTAAATACATAGATCCATATACTTAATATATTCGATAGATTTAATATACATATACCGCAAAAGTCACGAAGAGGTCTGAACATTTAATAACTTTTCTTTCATTAATTTTTTTCATTGCATTTTACTGATTCTAGAAAAAGACCTGAAAGATTATTTATGAAAAAGTAAACGCCTTCTAAAAGATTTGATGTTTAACTGATGTTAAACTAGAAAATAAAGAAGTTATAAAACATTAAAATTCCTGTAGGGCACCCTGTATCTAGTGATCTCAATTGAACCTATGAGATGTTCGGGTACTCGAGTACTCATAAGATAGCCGGGTAGACAATAATTTCCCGGTTAACCGAGTATTTCATAAGGTATATAAGATACATGAAATATGTGGTGGAATAAAATCGTATACAACTGTGACTAAAATACTAATTTGATGGTTTCAAAATCAAACGGTGGAAATAATATGATAAAATAATATGAAAAAGTTATTTTCGTCTTAAGATACAGCTCATCCTTTAATAACTCCTACTTAAATATTTAAGTTAATGAAATTCTGCATTTTGAATATTTTCTACATTACATTTTGATTTTGAAATAAAAACAATAATGAATGAACATTTTCTAGCAGTAAACTATTGTATTTTTCTGTCACCATATTTCCAATTGTAAAGAATAAACTCTCTGAACCAACAAATGTTTTTGTAGGTAGGTTTTGTTGGAATGATTATGCACTGGTGTAAATTAGACGTGTTTAATATTATATACAAAATCGTTTTTTTCGACCGGACGCTACACTAGAATGTTTAAGTATACCCCTTTGCCTTTGATAATTTTGTATATGTTTCAAAGTTACACTTCCATCAATCCGTCAGATTTAAATTATGATTTATCCGTGGTTCTAGCAGATATGTTTCAAGATCTGAATTGTCATCGTTCACATTGTCTACTTCTTGAAATATAAAGTCTAATACACTTGAAAGTGTATTAGTTACATTTTCATTTTAATCAGTTGACTGTAAGAATGTTATCCAAAGTTAAATTCTTAGTTCTAGGATCATCTTACGTAATAATAAATAATTCAGACGCGGAGAAGTAGGAAGAAAAAAAACCACTTTAAAAATATCTTTCTTTAGCGGACTTAATATAAACTCAAACTATGCAAATGTATATAGAATAGCTTCCTTCTTCGATTCTTTATAACTTTTGATAACAATGAAATAAAAAACGATAAAATATGGTAAATAAATAAGATGCGATAAACAAAATATTACCGTCAAATGATGAAAATGAAAATCCAACTAATACGCCTTCAAGTACATTAGATTTTATATTTCAAGAAATAAATAATGTAAAATACAAATAAGTTTTCCACATTATTTTATTGTATTATTTCCAGCGTTCAATGTTTGCATCGTCAGAGTAGAATTTTAATCGCATTATCAGTTGTACGCGATTTTATTTCCTCATGTATTTCATGTATCTCATCTACATATCTTGTGAAATATCCAGGTACTAGGAAATATTTTGTTGTGCGACTCATTTTTATAATTGTTGACAATCGGAAACTATAAAAATGAGCTGCAAGGCTCGAATAATCGTATCTCCTCTTCCCAAATTATCCATTTTTGTTTACACGCTAAGGGACAATTGCAGAGAATTTATTTCCCACATATTTCATACACATGTCGTTATATTTCTTCATAGATTCACATACTATACTCTTGCATTTCGTATACGTCAATTGCGCGTTCCAACATAATTTAGAAGCATAAACATCTACAGTGTAGTAATAATAGATAAGTACACGAAATGTACAACGATAAGTCGAATTTACCTAATGCAACTCACACTTAACAGCTTCGTGCATGCTGAAAAAGGTTGCAATCCAGTGAAAATTCGTCGGACCTACGTCAAAAGTAATTATTCAACAGTTTATATCGAAATACGTGGAATTTCACGATGAAATGTATAACTGCAACGGAAGAGATGGTCTCCAACTTTTTTATTATAATATATTTACTAGCTTTGTGCTCACCGGGAATAGCATTTCCATGTATTTCGAGTATTGCTCAAAGTAGCCCGATACTTTTACGAGCGCGTTATTTTTGCCGTTTATCGGCGAGCTGTGCGCATCGTTCAACAGCAAATTTAAATTTACACGGGTGTAACGCGTGGAGCAGACGGGCTCTCGTGTCAGTGGAATATTCGTAGCGTGCAGCTGCGTCTAGAACTGCAACTCGCGGCCGGTTCATGAACAGTGACGCCGGAGCAAAGCAATCGTTCCGACGAATAATAAATAAATGATAATACTTCTCATTGAGTATATCGGTATTATTAAATGTTTAAAATGGCTAGATAAAATATCAAAGTGAAAGGACATTTAAAACATTTAACAATTGCTACCCTGCCTACAATTTATTAAAATTATTAAAAGAAGAAATACAATTCTATTTAATTTTTGTTTCTTACAATCGAGCCAGACACATTTTCATTTTGCATAAGGATCCGCAGACACTGAACCCACGTATTTAACCATTTGAGTCCCAGGGGGTTTTGAAAAAACACTCGAAGAATCCCAAACAGCGCGACCGCGCTTTTCTCAGAATGAGTACGAAAAGACCCAAGCAGCGCGATAGTGCTTTGTTTATTTTACACCGATGAATTCCAATCGGAGCTGCTCCGTACTGAAGGGTCAACCATAAAATAAAATCGAATTAGTTTACGTCTCCATCTGGTGTTTGGGGTAGGTAGCTATCCGAGGCGCGGTAGTTGTCCATAACGTTCGAAATGTACTGGGTTTTCTCGACACAAAATCTGAACAGCTCGATCGCGCTGCTTGGGTCTCAAACAGTTAAAACAGGAAAATATAGTGTATAAACCTAGTTTAAAAATTCACACATTTATTCATCTATACTCTCATGTAAATTGATCATCAATTTATATATACAATTTTTCTTTATCTATATATACTGAAAATAGTTTTTGTAGATCATATTCACTTCTCGACATTCCAAATTAGTCCCTTATCATATCCAATTATTTTCACTTCTTTGTAATTATAAATAATAAAATTCATATTTTCTAACATTGGGTGATATTTTATAAATAATTATTGAAGATTAATGATGTTTAATTATTAGTAATTTATGATAAAATATTTAAAAAGTTTGTGTTATTTGATAAATAAGTATATAAATCCATGTTACATTTAAAAATTGAATTAAATGTGACCTATTTTGATCTGCCCAGGGGTCAATTTTATTTGTAGAAAGGTGAATACAATCCACAAAAGTATTAATCTAAAATTAACATTTATGTTGCATTAGTACTGTTTACTATCACTAATCATACATAAATATACCACAAATATATATTATACATAATATTGTATATCCATATTCCAGATATTGGACACTTTAGTCCTAGTGATTGGACATGGTTTTGCAAACATTTGTTTTTCAATTATATAATTAAACTAAGATGTAAAGTGAACAAATTATAAAATATAATGGCAAAAAGGAGGAAATAAATACGAAATATTATTAAGAATTAATGGTAAAGTTCATAAATGTCAGGAGATTCGGGATAATAAGAGCCACGTATTATTATCACACTTTAATTAGTTATATTAAGATATATATATATATATATATATATATATATATATATATATATATATA
>CM052151.1:225473-347585 GCA_028455555.1 Augochlorella aurata | reverse complement strand
TATATATATATATATAAACCATATTAGTAGAAGATGCGTGCGTTTCACATGACCACGTGGAGGAGACTGCAACTCCTCAGAAAAGAAACAAACGACGTTGCTAGGGCACGACACGCCCCCTTCAATTAAGTACTTATAGAGACATGTCGATAAACTAGATTGCGTGGGTAACACTTATCATTCATCATTTTCTTACAATAATAAAATACAAATAGAACCAAAAATTTTAATACAATTAAGAATTAACTGTTTAATACAGAACCCAAATTGACTTTTTCTGTAAAATTAAATAAAGGCTTCTACGAAGAATTTGGGGTTATGTTTTTATAAGATAAATATTTAACAAGCTTTTAATTAGATATATAATTCTATGAAATGCAATAAATACTTATCGTTATATTAATGCAATAAATACTTAACGTTATGGATTTTTAAATTGTAACTTTCATAAAATTGTATTAAACTGAAGAAAAGTACCGAACTGAAGGGCAAGTGTCCAAAGACTAGAACATTGAGAGTATTTATGCACTCGTAGTTAATAGACATATTTAGTTTTCAATTGTGTCGAATACTTCCATCCAAAATGAAAATATATCACAATTTTGTATCCTTTAACGAGTTAATAAATAAACTTGCTGTAAAAATGTAAAATACAAATTAATTCTAAGCTTAAGAAGTAAACGCATATCTTTTTAAGAGAATTATTAAATGCATACGTTACACAGTTACTTAGCCCTGTATTATAACATTATATAACACAAGAACATCGTTTGTTCTCTTCTAAATAGAAATATTTTGTGGAGATTATTCAGTTTTATCAATAATCTAATCGCTAGAACACTTACTTTTCCCTGATATCATATTACTACAACTTATCGGACAAATTCGCTGAACACTCGTGACCACCGATATTACTTTCATTTGAATGCGCATTCATTGAAGCATATATTTGGTTTTCAAAAGGTTTCCAGTTACATATTTTTAAAGCGTGGGTGCAAGGCGACACGTACATGGAACGTAAACACGTAGACGCAAAATGTGGGTACTGGAGAGGTGGCTGGTAAAAAGTTGGAGCTACAAGTTTTACATTATTTGGACAGCACGACACGGACTAGCTGCCGGGCTTTCTGCAAAGGGAGAAACCTTTTCACACAGTCTATGCAGAATACACTAGCATTTAATTTTTCTAGTTTGTTCGTACATACTTTTATTTGTCAGACAACTCAAAAGCATATTCGTGTACACAATATTTTTCGGAACTAAATGAACCATTACAGTCTCTCAACCAAATGTCCTCCTTACTTTTCCACGTAATTCTCAGTTAAGGACGTGATTACTGATAATCTTATCATTAAGATATCGTTAAGATGAACGGAAGAGACGAAGATAGAATAGCGGTGTGGTTCTCTTTTCAATAAGTATTGATAATATCGATACATTACCGATAATTTAATATATCGATAACATTTCTAAAGTATCGTTGTTATTAAAAGTTTTATGTTTAACTGACGTAAACATAATCTTCAAATAATACTATCAACTACTAGTTGAGTGGAAGTTCAGAAAAGGTACTCGAAGTCAAGTAAAGTAAAGTATACTGAACTCATTATTTTATCAAATGTTTTTCTTTGTAATTGTACTAATTACTAAATTACAGATCTTTATGCAAAATATATAAAATAAGTTAAATGGAAATATTTTTTCTTTTATATTCTCAAGTTCTTCTAGTATCTGTACAGTTTTGTATTTGACATAATTATTCTTGTAAACAAATGCGTGAAATTCGCAATCCATTAATTACAGATAACATATGTCAGTGTTGACTGTAATCTGCTTCATTTGTAAACAATCTCATTTTCGTTGACATCTACTAATTCAGCTCAAGCGGTATTTAAATTCCCATACTGAGATTCTTTGTTAGTTTCATGGAGTTCAAGAAAGTTAAAAAGAGTTCAAGCATCTTATACTAAGGATTAAAATCTCCCGCCAGAACGTAAACACTCTGGGACTTAGACTTAGGATTCAAACGTCCGGTTGTTCGACCTTTCATAAAACAATGTGGACTTTATTTTTAATTAAAGTGTCTACATATTTATATTTACAATATACAATTAACAATTTATAATATATGATACTCCCCGTTTACCTTGATGATATTGTAACGACATTATTGATATACAAGGTGTCCCACAAGTTACACAAAATCGGGAAATGACGAGTTCCTGAAATCATTTGAAGTAACGTTTTCCTTAGCGCAAATGCAATCCGCGGTTTTGTTTACGAATTATTAACGAGAAATGCGGCATAATGAGAGGCAAGCTCGGCTGACACAAGGCGGCCGAATCAACGTGCGAATTAAGCCCAGTTCCACTCATTGGCTCAGCCGCCTCGCGCCAGCTGATTTCACCACTCATTGGTCAGTGTGTTTTGTTAAATCTCGTAAACTAAGTCGCGGATTGCATTTTCGCTAAGGAAAAAGTTACTTCAAATGACTTCAAGAACTACTCATCTTCCGTTTTTGAATAACTTTTGGGACATCCTGTATCCTTAAATATCAATGTCAATAAATGCTATCGATAAGTCACAACTCCTAAGTGATCACAAAGAGATTATGATCTTCTTTAGTTACCTAGTTAGTTTTCTTTAAACATCGTAATTCGCTAATTTTTAATCAAATACATGGCAAGCATTTTGTTTACCTCAAATATCTTTACTATTTGAAACAATAAAAAAACGTCGATTACGGAAATTGTGCAATCGGAAAAATCGTAATGACAATAATCCTATTGTAAGTGAAAGCGTAAAGGACACCTGTCAGCTAACATTCTTCATTAATAAAATAGATCGAATAATATTAATAATGCAGTGATAATTGAAATTAATTTTTGCCAAAATTTTGTATTGTTCGAAACATTCTAAACTTTATTGTTATTATGGATGCATATTTAAATTTACTCAAGCTTTGTTGTGCCGCATGCATCAGACTAACTCTGATTTTCAATAGTGCTTTACACTTTTATTACATGTTTGTGAATCGTCTTTAATCCAGCTTTTCATTCATGACAGTCTACATTCTCGAACTTAGAAATACTGAAGGACAGTCGCACTAAATTCACTTTGTAGCTTCAATAATAAACCTGATCTATTCGAATTTGAAATACTAATAACTACACTTAATGTTCAATTACCAACTCAATATTTTGAAAATATAGTTTGCTGTAGTGTATACTCAGCATTATATGAATATATGTGTAACTGCTACAAACATTATCCGGTCATGGTGCAAGTGCTGACTAATAGACTAAATTAATTTAGATGGACATATTGTATGTATGTGCACGGCAAATGACATATACAATATATGATCGGCTCAAAAAGCCAATTAGTGTAAGTCTACTAACCTTAAAATTGAAATAAATAAAAATTTTGCAAATTAGTTATAGAAAAGTAATAATGCTATCAATAATGCAAAACACGATTTTTATTATGTGATGACGTAGAAATGAACTTAACCAAATGAGAAACAAAAGAAATATGTCAATGTTTCTTTTAGAAAGAACGTTTCCCTCTGAACAATTTTGTTTGGTCATTCCGTGTTATCTATAGTTTAGTTATGGAGAGTATAACTCATTTTCAGAGAAAAATGGACTTGAACTGATCGGTTTTTGAACCATCCATATTATTGCATATATTTTTAAGCATAGATATGTAAAACATATGACATATAAAAATATATTTTTGGAATCACCTGATTGTGACATAAATTCCTGTCCACATTCATTGATCTACCCATTTTCTAAAAAGGTATGCACAATCATGACAGTTAGGAAAAGAGAATATTGTATAACAGTTTACAACGGTTATTTTTAGAACCTAAACCACCTCTGTAATAAATACGTTCGCGTTTTCGGCAGAGGATCAGAGAAAATTCTCCGCATGCAAAGGATTAATAAACCTACCATTCCAGAGCAATATTTCCAATTCGTTCGACCACCCTCAATTACCAAACTCCAACTCATCCTCGCATAGCCTCGAGAACCATCAAATATCAAGATTTCATTCAACGGAAATAAAAATTCAACCAGCAATCGTCCGAAACAAAACCGGGACCATTCTTAAACGATTCGCAATTTCGCCGATATCCGTTGAATAATGCAACAGCGAAATTATTTTCATAGTACAACAACGCAGCGCTTCCATGCGTGAGCGTCCGCCGTATTATAAATCACCGTCCACGAGTAATTTCCTTTAAAATTCCTCGGGTTTCCACGGGTGCGGCCTGTAAACGTCGAAGATCGCAATATTTCTCCGCTTGCCGTCGGAAGCATCGCCGTACTGAGCAGCAGCCTCCGGCCCGATTATTTTTCTCTGAACGGCTGATGGCGGCCCGAGAAGGAGAGCTCGGCCAGATGAAGGGAAGTCAGAAACTTATTATGCCGTGCTGCTTTCAACCGCGGTTTATTTGAATATTGCTACGTGACCGTAATGCATGTCCCTAGTGTTTGCGCCTTCATGGGCTGGAATTCGTACGTGCGTATACTTATAGATGCACGTCCGCTCGGTGCGTGTTTGTGCGCGCCTGGTAACGCGGGTCGAACTCAATAAGCAGACCGGGCCGAGCACCCGCGCGATTTTTGACAGTCAATAAACCCCGTATATTCGTCGGAGAAACGTTTTAAGGTACTTGTTTCGGTACGATCGCAGTAGAAAATTTGTCACATACGGATTCACACGTCCGTTCATAAACATAGGAGAGGGTGTTTAGCAGATAATGACAATTTTAGATACATCTGTACACGTTAGACACACCTTCTCCACGCACGCATGCACCACCATATCTATTCGTACACGAACAAATACTAACAAAAACGAGCGAATGCAAGAATACATCAACTTTACATTTGGGACTAGGAGTCCCAACATAAAGGAAGGAGAGAAAGACTAGAAGTGAGGAATGTCGCGTTGCGTTGTTCTCTGTGATTCCTACTCATTTGATTCTCCTTAGTGTTAGGAAAGTGGGGAAGTTCTGGAGGTTCTTACGGCCTGCGAACCATGGGTATACGTGCTACACGCAGGCTACCAAAAGTTACTCAAAGTCGCGAAATAAGGCGTTCCTGAGGTCATTTGAATAACTTTTTCCTTAGCGCAAATGCAATCTGCGACTTTGTTTACGAGTTATTAACGAAAAACACTGACCAATGAGAGGCAAAATCAGGCAAAATTGGCGGCTAAGCCAACGAGTGGAACTGAGTTTCATCCGCTCGTCAGTCAGTGTTTTTCATTAATAATTCGTCAACAAAACTGCAAATTGCATTTGCGGTAAGGGAAAAGTTACTTCAAATGACCTCAGGAATCCCTCATTTCCCGATTTTGATTAACTTTTGGGACACCCTATATAACGTTACCAAGCGTTCATAACCTTTTCCCACTCAAGATTTCCTTCAATTTCCATCCTTCGAAAATTCAAGCAAATTGTTTACATTGTTTTAATTCAATAACTAGGTCATAAAGTGCACTTTTTTATGCGTCAATACGTTTTCATGGATGTTTTGTATTATGTATTAGTCTTTGCGAAAATTTATAAATTATTCGTCGGAGATACAACTAGAAATGTCAATTTGGCGAAATCTGAGATGGTGAAATTTCTTGAAATTTTAACAAAATGTAGGTGACGCATATATTAACATACGAGTAGATTTTCAAAAAATTCCTTAATAGATCACTTTCGGATACAACTACCTTAACCCTGCGATCTCTGCGAAAAAGTTACCTTCATCCTTCCTTCCTTCCTTCCTTCCCGCACCTTGTCGTCACACCTTTGTGTCGCCGCCGCGTCGCGTCCGAATAATGGAGAAAGGCGTCCGTCGACGCCACGATCGTATCGTTTCCGTTCTCTTTCCCGTTCCTGATTTATCGCCGTTCCGACCGATCTCCGGATTGCCTCCACGAAGCCCCGGAGTAGTTTTGAAATGTGCCGGGGGTAGTCGACGCGGATCAACGATCGTTCGTTGGACTTTACATCGGGAAAAGACAATTGCGTGTGATATTGGATGCATTGGATATCACAGGTTCGTGTTTCGCGGCTGAGCAACGCTGGAAGAGGAACAGTTTGTGTTCTGGATAGCGACGGGATCTAAGTTCATGATGCGGACGTGATACCTTCGCTATTTTAGGGATTCGGAATTTCAATATATCCTTTCGGTATTGAAGTGTTGCGCGCTTCGACGTGCCACCCGTTCGACGATTTTTCTACTTACACCCACGAAGATCACGGCTGATCCGACAGATACCTCGGAAAATCTTCTGCAAATCTACAGAAATTTTGCAAGGCAAATATTTGTCAATGGGTGTTCGAATTACTGTCGGCTATCAGTTAACGTTCTTTTTGGAAACATCTTCGCTTGCAGAGCAGATGTACAAATAAGAATTTGATGACTGTGATGAAGAGATATCGGATCCTTATGCAAAAATACGCAAACTGTATGAAAATATTTCCAAAATGTACAAAATAATGAATACTGTTTATTGTAATTTGCACTATAATATGAAATTATAATTTGTTCTATATATTTTACGGTAAATATCTTTTCTTACCTCATTTTCTTTTCATATCTTTTGTCGCTGAAAATTAATTGGAAAGCAGAAAATGTTCTTCTGACATTATCTTTTTCGTCTGGTTCTTCAGCACTGGTTGCATATGTATAGAATTGCACAGTATAGAGTCGATTGTCCGACTTCATTGGAAAACTTTGTTTGGAGAGATTAAGAAAGATTGAGCAATTTTTGAGTCCGAATAGTTTATACGTAAACGAATCCATACCAATTAATAACAAAAATGCAGTATCAAAAATGAGATATTCTTTAACACTGCTAAAGTATGAATTTTTCCAACACAAACATTTGTACAGCATCTATTTCATTTTGATTTCAGTTTCAGCTTCGCCTGAAAAATAACAATTATGAAATTGATATAATACCTCTTCCGAAAAACCCATACTGAAACTGACACCGATACACCTTATAATAGTTATGAAACTCTTTCTATTCCCCATAACTGTTTCAAGAACCGAAACCGGCATAATAACCGTTTTCTCATTAAGTGCCGTTTTGGATGGAATATAAAATGATAGCTTTATTAGATGTTTAATTAAAATTTGATAAAAGTGTTGCGATACTGTATGGATACAGATCTTATAAAAAAATATTATTAACTTTAAATGTACCATAAACACCGTAAATTTTGCCATCTATTCTAAGAGTGGACATCCGAGTACAAATGGTTTAAATATATTGAAATAGACTTATAAACTCAACACAAAAAGTGCAGAAACATATTTAATTTGCGTTGTTCTTTGTGAAGAGGTAACGCGAATAAAATGTAACTCCAACTGTGGGTTCAATTCTACATTTTGTAAATTGGCCACATTTCTCGATTGCTATACAATTTACATTTAAATAATGTAACTTTGAAATGTGAAAGACAAATCTAATACATTTTCGAGAGAAACTACTTCAGTGTTTAATGCGTTAGCATAGTGGCAGTGCTTTGCTTTGCTCCGATTTTTATTATACATGTCCTACTTTATCTTCCACTTTCTCTCTGGACGCCTCTCTTTAATTGAGATTAACAATTTATCTCAGAAGACGCATTTAGTATCACGTATGTCTGTGTTTAAAAAATGTTAGATTCGTTTCTGAGGAAAAGTAGCTATTTCTTGCATCTTCTCATTTTTTCTGAGATAAGTCTACTAAGAACGGTGTACCTTCTTTTTTTCTTATTTGTTAAACTTGCATCAACCCGAGGTTGTCATTAACAACTACGTAGTTACAATAACTACTTAATTGACAGTAATTTGATACTAGATTTGGTGAAATATACCAATAAACTTAAAAAATTCTAACAATTTATTGGATAAGATGATGTTGTTCAAGATGAAGAAGTCTTTCTCTTTGGAACTTTTGACAGTATGTAATATTGTAAACAATGAAATTTCTTGAGTTAAACGAAGAGCATATTGGAGGGTTATATTTTACAATCAAATAACAGTGCGTAAGGTCGAGGTAGATTTTGTTCGTAAATGTTATTCTAAATATTATGAATGTACGATGTTTTACTATTTTAATTTTATTTCTCTTTGATTGCTTTTACTACAGATTCATAAGATAAATTCTCTTCAACTGTTCGTCATCTAGTAACAAAAAATGGACGATTATTCGACTCTCGCGGCTCATTTTTATAGTTGTTGGCAATCGACGACTAGTTTATTATTCTATTGCGTATAATGTAAGATAATTGAAAAATTAAATAACAATGTAATTAAACAATTCAAAGCATGCATTAATTTTAAGGATAACATTAGTTAGGATAACAAGTCATCAAAAAATGAGAGTGGAAATATTAGCTTACGTTTGTTAAATTCAAATGCTGAAAGTATTCGTAACATTAAATAAAAATGCATGTACCTGACGGAAGATTAAAGAAATCAAGGTAAATTGCGATTACGCATTTGTTCCCAGTCGAATCAGGAAAAGTCGCTACGCAGAGAGTAGTGTGGCGACGTATGCGCAGGGAGTTCTGCGCATGGCACGTCTGCCGGGTAATCATTATAATTCTGAACTATGACAGCGATGTGATACGACGCAGAGCTGCAGATACAATACAGTACAGTAGATGTCACCCGGTAGTCACGCCGTTGTGCGGGATTCCCGCGCATGCATTGCCTGCTTCCATTCCTTGCGTAGCGACTTTTCCTGAATACATATGTTGTACCAGCGGTCGTAAACATTAGTTTCTGCCATGCCACAACTGTTGTATAAGCAGCCGATAAAGTGTTAATTGCGAGAATTCTCTTTTACAACATAATTTCGTTCGAACATGGTTCGATAAGTAGAGAAATAATCCATGAAAATATGGTTTCGTTTTAAAATAGAATAAAATAGATCATAAATCTATCGAAGTGATAGAGGCACGGAAGTTCTTTGCATTTTTGGGTTGCATGTATCTTAGGTCTTGATCTAGCGAACATTGATAGATTTCGTTAATTAACGAAGAAATAAAAAAGTCAATTTTAAAAGCTTATTGGACCATGCTCTGAATCAGTTTAAACTGTGAACATAATCGAGCCACCTTGCTAAGTCCCTAGAAGGAAAAGATTTGATGATACGAATTCTGAAGGTATCCAAAAATTAATGACCGGAGAAGAGATTGATGGAGCAAATGTGGCGGAAATAATATCTGAGATCAAGACAAAGAATTGGAAGCTAAAACTTAACTTTCCGCAGATAAGAACTTCTTTTAATTATTGAAAATATTTTTTTGGGAAAACTAAATCGTGTGTCAAAGTATTAAGTAAAAGGAATTAGGAATCCGAGACGCGACATTTGATATTGCACGACCTCGATGCTTCGTTTACCAGGGATAATTAACGTTTCATTATGCAGGACAGCTAAGAAAAGGTTGGGATGACAGAGGAATCGAAATTTTTCCTATGTGTGCGAATAAAGAAGTATAAAAAAAGAAGTATCGAAAAGAGTATACCTCGTCGACTAATTACGTCGAATGGTAGGGGTTGAAATATTCCAACAACTCATTATGAGAGATTAAATTAATTAAACAATGAAGGATTGTAAAGAAGATCGTCAAGAGAATTCCGGATCATGAGGAATAATGAATATCTTGTTATCTCATGTGTTCTGAACAATGGAAAATAACTAATGGGTCTAACCACTTTGAAATGTCGAAAAAACCGAATTTTGTAAAATAAATTGGGAAACATTCCAGCCTTGACAACAAATTATTTTTAGGAATAAGAAACTTGTAACAGATTCGTATATCGGTGTGCCATCGCGTTAAACATATGAAAAATTACGTTCGAAAAATTTAAACGCGCTTTTCTCGAAATTGTATTTTTAAAAACGGTGTGTCAAATATTTTGAGATCTAATCAAATGATTATCTTAAAATTTTCCAGATACCTTTAGTATAATATATATTAGGCATTGACGATTTCGAAAAATATAAACAAAAAACATACAAATCTTTGGACAAATTCGATAGCTCAAACGTAAGCAGCTGCCATTTTGATAATTTTTAGAGAATACATTAGTTTTAAGCATTTCTTGAGTTTTTGTTTGAAGTAATCCCGTTTGGCAGAAATTGTATGCGACTGTACCGCCGATTAAGAAATGTGTTGTGACGTTCATGAAATAAATTTTAGGTAAAATTGGCAAACATGGTCTAGAATCTCTAAGCAGTTTAAATATTTGTAAAGTTTGCCTGACAATTGATTGCTAATTTACAAACTATAATTTAATTATAATTTTGTTTATTTATAAATTAGCCGTTTAATCCAGGGACAAATTTTGACGCCCCATGAAGTTTTTTCGTAACACCACGTGACATGTAAAGTGTTAATTATCAAACCGTGTTGCTCCATAGATAACCAGTAACTCATTTTAAGTTATTATTATTCTTACATTGATTTCTGAATTCTTCAAAGAATTTTGTATAATAACGCTTTCTCGAAAAATATGAGTTCACTTTTACTTTTGTATAGCATCAACTGAATCATAGTGCAAAAATTATGCTTACTTAATAGATCACGGATTTTATAATTATATACTCGAAGTAACTTTTACATCGTTAACGATATCTATACGAGAAGCATATTTGTATATATCTATTTTCTGTTGTTTCTAATGTAGAAATAAGCAGATATGGTCTTTGTTAAGTTTTTGTTTGAATATCCCTAAAAATGTAAAAGTTACTTTTACAGTATTCTATTATATTTACTAATAATGAACGCTTATAAGCACTGAAACGGCTGATTCCAACCATTTGTAGAATATTGATATCCTAAAATAATTAAAAATATTCTAGATAACAATTACAAACAGAGCATAAATGTACTGTTTGAACATATCTGTTTTTAAGCGGTGCTTGCAAATAGTATGCGAATTACATAGTAAACTTGCTAAAATTTGAGAACATAAGCAAACCTGGATAAATAAAGGAAGATGCAATTTAATCGAAAGCTTGGGTTACTACACATAAACGAGCCATCGCACATTGAGCATGTGGTGCATCCAACAGTTTCACCATTGTTCGATGCGTCTGGAAACGAACACTTGACACCTGTTAACAAACAGAAACGAAATTGCATTTTTACATTGGATGCATGGAATTTCTAGTTTCTAGTTTTTTTTTCAAACGTCGAATTCATTTTGACATATTTTTGGTTTTGCAGTTTTTGTTATTTTATAATTTATTTCACTGAGGTCAAATACTTATAACAGTTACTGTTAGATTAAATTAGTAGAAAATAAAATAAAAGGCCATGTTTTTATTTGGATATCAGATGTTGCAAAATGGCAGATTATTGTTTCTTCCATTTTACCTTTTATGTTATTATTTAAGATGTAAATGTGAAGCAATGTTATATAAAGTCTCCTCTAAAAGTATTAGGAAAAATCGATAGGAAATTGTTGTAATTTCTTCACTGCATTTCAAAGTAAATTGTATTTAACTGTAACAATCTATATATTTTTTTATATTATAATAAAAAGGACGTCAATATTATAAAAAAATTAAACTTTCTTTTCGTCGATATGTCCATCGCGTCTTTTAATTACTTGTTGGACCAACTTCGACATCTGTTTTATTAGCTTGTCTACTATTCCTAGTTATATTTGGTTACATGTGTGACGAGGCGAGGGCTAAGCGGGCTCATGTGGTCGGAGGTTAATGAGATTTTGGGTAATTGGTAAGGAATGCGTGAACTAGCCAATGCTTATTTAATCAACGGGGCGTCACTGAGTAAGGTGAGAAATAGTGATTTGAATTGAATTGAATGGCCTCGTAACTTTCAAAGAATAATAAACATGATACACCTCAAGCGGCAGAGATGTATCTTTGTGGGATGAACCAACTACTGCTTCGATTCAGGAAATGGAAATAATGAACTTTGACAAAAGAATAAACTGGTAAAAGCTAGTATATTACAATTTTAAGTTTATTACAGATATATGTGTGTAGTGTAGTGTATTTCGGATTTTAAATCACGCTCTCAGTTTGTGGCACCGAGTCAGCGAAAGCTTGTAACCTCGTAACGATAAATGCTTGAAAGAGAATTAAGCTCGATCTCGTCAACGTTCCTGCGTCGGAAGCTGACTTCAAACTAGCCCGATTTTTGCTGCAATTTGGGCCTTTTATATAGCCAAATGGAGTAAAGTACTCCCTGGATGTTGCCATGACTCAGGAACACGTGGAACGAACCCTTTAGCCAGTTTACGTTCCACATGTGCCCAGATTGTGGGAGAATGCCCTCTGGATGATTGTATGACTTAGGAACGATTCCTTTGGCCGGTGTCAGCCAGCGTACATTCTCAGGAAGTAGCGAAATCACGCATGGAAAATTCTCCGTATGCTACACATGCATGGTGTTGTATGTTCCACATATATATTTCGAAAACATATCGTACAAAATGAATTTAGCATACGTTTACAATAAACAAAATGCAATAAATAGGTAAACTAATTGCATAAGTGACTAACACTTCTATCTTAATATGCACTTTCGATGATATGATGGTATAAAATTTAATACTAAACATAAACACTAAACTGCAATGTATACCAAGTCAGAGGGTATCCTAATCTTTTTAGAGCAGATTGTACTACTGTATAAACTATAAAATTCAACTTAAAGCTGCATAATTTTCCATTCATGATACTAATATTTTCCTAAAGTAATGAGTATTGGAACGATAAGTGCTCTTATTCAAAAATTTGCCTATACACGTACGCGTGCATACACGTTTACGCTCATCGATTAATTCAGATAATCGAGGTTCCACTGCATATCGATGGGGAAAGAATATACGTACACCTATCTATAACAAGAATTGTATGTTTCATATCGATTAAATAAATATTGGTATTTATCGCGGATCATAGGTGTAATGAAGTGCACTCTTGTGAAATTAAATTTTGTTTGCGTTCTCGAATGTATACAGATTACGTAACTCAGTGTTTTCCAAATTGCAGATTACAACCCATCGCTGGGTCGTGAAATCAATAGAGACAATCGCGACGGCGCACTCTTTTTCATGCGTTTCACAAATTTCCTAATTTTAAGCATTCGTGAGATAACATTTCGCAAAAGCGATTGAATAACAAAACGACTTACGCTTATATCAATGTTAAAAACTTTCGACCTGTCAATTCCATTTATTATAACTTAGAATACAGTCTGTATTTTGCAAATTAACAATAGACACATATTCATATTTCGAAAACCTTAAATGTACGTCACAGGCATATTCTTCTCTAAAAAAACCAAAGATGTATATTAGGTACATGTCTTTACCTCAAAAACCAAAAATATATGATCTGTCCGCTGCTGAAAAGATGGCACAATTTCTGTCGAAGGGCAAGAAGGGTATCCCTATCGCTCCGCTTGACCTGCACGCCCTTAATCTCCACTTGTCTATAACCTCCCAAATCTCGCTTTTATTGGTAAACAAGAAAACCAGTAAACTAATCGTCGCGAGGAACAAGGGGGATCGATCCACCTAATCGCGTCTCTTGTTCCACCTAAGCGCGTAACTTAGCCGATAATAATCAAAAGTCTGGAATGAAACAAAATGGATCAGGCCGAGAGGTGATCACAGGGGCGCGAGACGGTGACGGACCATAAGGTTGCTAAGACTAAATATTAGTATGTAACTGTTTATTTTAGTTTGTTTAGACGTAAAATAAATAAAAACCATACGAAAAATACATAAAACTGTGTAATTTTTTTGAAATTTTATGGGAAATATTTTTCCCAATGGACTATAAAGGTAACACAAATTATAGTTAATGTTATGTCAAGGTTATATTATTATGTTATTACGCAATGTCTTTTATTTATTGGTTTATTATAACATAATGTCATTATCAGGCATTTGTTTTCATTTGTTCAAATATACTTCATTATTGCACAAAATTATGCTTACCGAATAACATAAAACATGTGAGAAAACATAGTAATATATTATTACACGATACAGTAAACTAAAGTAATAACAGATTTGACAGTTCTTTTTTCTTCTAAACGTTCCCGTTTACGTAATTACGTTCGGCATACATTCTATTTTGATATACTGCATGAAAAATGCAGATAAGGTTATAATTAAATACGACAATCATCAATTTTAAAATGGGGAAAAATGTTTCCCTTAGTCGTGAAAGGATTAAGAACCGTTGTTTGTTTACAATCGGCTAGGCTCGAGTCCTTCGTTTTCTGAAAATTGGGGCTAATAGGAAGGGATCATTCCTGCCAATAAGAAAAACGCATTTACCCTATTTATGCGAGAGCGTTAACAGGAGTGGATTGGTAGGTATCGGTCCTACACTTCTCGCTATGCCATCTTTTGAAAAACGAACAATACACGGCCACCCCCCCCCCCCCCCGCCACAAAAAGTATTAAAACATCTGCTGACTTAAACTTCTTTCGTTATACTCCGTTCCGTTAAGTCGGAATCAAATTTTATAATACACATTAAGTTAGGAGCGTCCGTCGCTTATGCAATTAATTTAATCATTTATTGTATTTTGTTCAGTGAAAACGTATGCCGAGATCATTTTGTACGATATGTTTTCGAAATATGTGGAACGTACTACACATGCATGCAACCAAATAGAATCAGAAATAATAGACAAACGAATAAAACGAGTACCAAGGTTAGTCCAAGATGTAATTATTATTAATATTGTCGAGAAGAAAATTTAATTTTCTTTTACAAAATTCGATGTTATTTTTATTATAATGTGAAAAATATAAATATATGTACTTGTTATTGTTTAATACAATTATCTTGCAAAATACATTGAGAAGATTATAACAATTTCCTACCGGTTTCTCAAATTTCTTTAATTTCACATTAAAAACGTATTCTTATTTAAAGAATCAATAATGTGTAGTAAAAACATTCGAATTTAAATAATCAAAAGATGTTTCTCGTGACAGTTTCGAAAACCGAATTAGAATTAAAGAATTCGGGAGAAAATGATCAACGGCAATTTATATAATTTTTCAGTTTCAATTCATTTAATAAGTATGAAATTAGTCAACAAATACGTTTACTTAGTTCACGTCTTTATTTTTCCACTGACTCCATACATGGTTCCTAAAATAAAAAATGTAGTAATTAGCTGACATCTACTAGAATTGGTGACTGTAATAATTTCCTCATTAACAGCGCAAAGTATCAATAAACGTTAGTATTCCTTATTAAAAAGTGATTCCAATAAATCTTCCATTTTGCGAATAACAAATTCTAGGGAATTGTTTTTCGTGTTTCGCAATCTAAGATGACTGTGACACAATTTGCGAAAGTTATGAAAACTTAAATTGCGGTATATACAGGTGGACAGTTTTTCTTTATTTATTTCAGTTCACAAATATTGTTCAAGAACGATGATCCAGTGCACTTCGGCGGAGCTGTTTCGAAACTTCTGGCCAAGTAGAAACAGTGAGGCAAGCTTTTGCCGTCGAATCGGGAGACGAATCAGTAGTAATCCGCGTCGGTAGATCGTCCGCCGTTATACAAATCGTGCGGTTACCGGTAATTCGTTACGACACGGTAAAAAATGCGATCGTACACTACTCGATGCAACGAATTAAACGGCGCCCCCTCTTCCAGTTGTTCTGACGCAGATTGGAAAATTCGGAGCGCGTTGTGCACATTTCTCAGTCAATGTCAAATACACTGTCGGCATCCGCGGAGGCGAACAACAAAAAAGGAACGCTTGGAATCAAATCGAATTTCCGATCCAGTCGAAATGATTTGAACGAACAGCGTCGTACTCACCGTAACTCTGCTGTGCACTTCCGACGTGGTGCGTGTGTCTTTCGCTTTTTTTCCAACCGTTCTATCCGAACACACTAACCTGAGATAGTTTATCCACTAGGCGCAACAGAGTCCGTTACAATATACATCGTTACCATACACCATTTACACGAGGTCACGCCAGAATTGAGCAAAATTTTATTCGGACGACGGATAAGAGATAAAAATTAACGAATAAAATTTTAGTCGACGCTATCGAATACAAAATCTAGGTAAATTCGAATAAGAATTCATTCGATTAAGATTTTGTTAATGTAAGTGGAACACGTGCTCAAGGTAAATATACAAGGTGTCCCTGAAAAGTATGTACAAGCTGGCAGCAGGTAATTCCTCATAAAAAGACATGAAAAAAATATAGAATATCTCTTTTGGGACTAGCTGTTTGGGACTTAGTTTCCTAGAAAATCGAGTTTGAATATTCAAACATCAATTTGTTATTTTTTTTGTCATTCCAAGCAATGGCAAAATGAGAAAAAAAAGCATTCTAGTTACGATCTAGTAGTATCTACTAGATGTAGTATGATCTAGTTTAGTCCAGTTCTAAAAAAGTTATTGCATTTTAAAAGTTGTCTGAACATTGATGGGAGTCCCTGTATCGCCATTCGCATTATTATTTGAATAATCGTTGCGTCACGATTGCTACATTAATATCTGTTGTCTAACACTTCAAAAATTTGAAGTGTTAAAATTATCTTTGTGTCTCTTGTCCTACTAAATATCTATCAGAGATACATGCTTTTGTTTCTATTAATAAAAATTATACAGGGTGTCGTGTAACCAATGGTACAACCGGATAGGTACTGATTCTACGTCAAAAAATGAGTCGAATATATAGAATACATTTTTTCAGTCACGGCTCTTTTTTCGGGGTACAATAGGTTGAAAAAATAATGATAATGAATAGAAATTAAATGTCGCATCTGACCATAATATACCGATTCTACTTCCCATCATACTATTACAAGCCACGCGAACTTGGCACATCTTCCAACTCAGTTTTCTTGAAAACAAAGCCTTAAATAGAACAATGTTATTTCTTTTCTTCGACTTATTTTTTGACGTAGAATCAGCCTCTATCCGATTGCACTACCAGTTACATAACGCCATAACGAATTTCCTCCTTTTGCATCAAAAAGCGAACAATTTTATTCACGATACATTTAATTTTTGTTTTCTGTGAATGGTGATATTTCATATTTTTTTAAATTAAATTATGCAAAAGGATTAATATTTTAGTTCGTATTCAGCTTTCTGTTGTATGAAAGTACATATGAATGTCTCATCGAGGTTGAGGTGCGTCGAGCAAAGCTATTAAATGACGGCCAACCATAAACAAAACAAACGAAACAACAATAAAACAGCAATTGCTTCAACAGAATACGAAATTTTCAACCGTGTCATTCGGTTTTTCCAGTGGAAAAGTTAAAGATTCCGTGTGTTCGCTGATACAGCAAATGCACTATATTTGCAATCTTGTTTCCAATTTGTCATCGAAACGGGCAAACAGTTTGTAAAAGTCAAACTGTGTTCCCGTCGGGCGATCCATAAATAGCGGCATTGTAATCATAACAATATGCCAAACATTTCTTTTTTGGTTTCCGATTCATCAATCTAAATCGTACGTGTCTCGGATTCGTAACTCGATAACGTTCTTAATTAAATCCCGTCAATTTATCGATAACGCGGAGATACGAACTAATTTGAGTTCGAATTTCTGCTTTCGCGAGCGAAACAATCCGGAAGAATTTGACAATTTTGCAAAAGTTTCGACAATTTTTTTTACTTGACGCGCGATATTTCGCGATATGCGCGCGAGCTTTACGAAACTCTGTTGGTCTCTGTGTATAGAATAAATCCCAATCAACGTTTTACTTTATAACAGGATTTGTTTGTAACACTAAAAATACCGAACGGTTGAAGTGCCTCGGATTCAACTTTTTTCAAAAACGGCAAGAGTGGATTTGTTGAGATTTTATTTATATTGTTCACAATTTTATGGCGTTAGATAGTAGCATAGAAAATTCATAAAATCAAAGGAATTTATTTATTTATTTACGAAAAACCCCTTTAGTGCAAAAAGAAGGTGAAAGAAGATATTATCGCTTATCAAGGTTAATAAAAATAATTATTGTACTTGCAATTATATATGTGGTCGCATATACGGAGTTAGCATGATTAATCATTCTATTTATGCAATCTTGAAATCCATATGCTGTGCGATCGTTAACAAAATAAAATAGATATTTTAATTGAATAATTATTGAAATATAACCTCCGATTACTTTACTTACAACCATAATTTCGATCATTTTTCTTCTATTATTTTTGTTCAGGACACAAACCTCGATGTCTTTATATCTAATCGCATTTGTTATACAAATATATTCATCATTGTACCTTGAGGCAAAGTAACACGCAGTCTTTTTCACGTCTCGAGTGCTCATGCCAATTTCTTTGCCTGAGCGAATATCTTTTTATCAAACACCAATGGATTTTTATGGTATAAATATTTATCTGTAATTTCACAGACACTTTTGAATATTCACTTCCTCCACAGTCGTAATATATAATTCAATTGTCACACACAAAATATTCGAATTTTTGATGTCAGACTCATTGACATAAACAATAAAGCAACATTAATTTTTTCAGTATTACATTCAGCAAACACTACAGATGTTATTAAATCTGAATTTTAGTTATAGCAATTTTCAGTTACATCCGTAGTACGTATTTAGAATGCAAAAGAATTAAATTAACAGTTACTATGGCCAATTTTAACTATCTAATTTCAGTTTAATTAATTACATGACTTTGATATTGTAGGAAATTTTGGGGTTGACATTCGATGCTTAACGTGTTAATAAAATATACGAATAAAAGTACTAATTGAAGTTGTTTTTGTTTGAAAAACGTCCAAAAAACTTCACCCTTTATAATTAATTCCTTCTGTTTTATGAAACCGGCTCGCTGTGCGATACAGCGACAACGTTCACGTAACTTAAATAAAGGAGTTCGTCCTAGAAAACTCGGACTATATTTTGTCAGCATTTCTGTACTTTCTTTTTTCGATCATGCTTCGATCTGTTCCCTGTGAACGGAAGATAAGCAAACTTTTGGTAAAGGTAGACGAGTAGTTGCAGCCACGTGGTTGGACAACCGGGTCGAATAGAGAAAAGTTGCTGGTAGGAGAAGCGAAGAAGGTTCTCCCTGTATATTCGTATTATCTCAAGCTCGGTAACACTTTCAGAAAGTTTCAAGTATCGATCAGCACTATGTCGTTCACTAAGGAATTCATCTTGTATGAGCTATTTCAGCTATGCGTTTCAATCTTTCAGAAACTTGCCGCTCAAAGACGATTACGTATCGTTGATGTTATAATTGCACTCTCGACACCTGACAGAAGAGATTTTGGTTTGACAAACAATGCTTATCTGATGGTACACAAGTAAAAATACAAATTTTATCTAATTATTTTTTAAAAGTATCTTTTTTATTACAATTGTTATTGATTAAAATTTTTAAACGAATTTGAAGTGCTTGATCCATTTACACGGTAAGTAGAATGAATCTGAATATGTCAATGTATGAAACTACTTTGTAGTTACACTGATAAATTGTTTCTCTCCTTTTCATTTGTGACAAATAAACACGAACTTCTTCACATAAATTGCACAACCAGTCTTCTTAATTAACTGATACCAGTACGATTTAGGGAACTTGCTCGTTGCTTCCAAAAACGTGATTATCTAATCTCAAAATAAATTTTAATATGCTTTTAGAATTCTCATAAGTATTACACGCAATCTAATCTAATATTAGCATAAAAATAAATATGATTGTACTATTACAAAAATAGATAATGTGTATTTAACAATCTTACACGATTCAAAAAATTAAGAGCCCAGGCAAGGCAAACAAT
This sequence comes from Augochlorella aurata, assembly GCA_028455555.1. Lineage (NCBI taxonomy): Eukaryota > Metazoa > Arthropoda > Insecta > Hymenoptera > Halictidae > Augochlorella > Augochlorella aurata. The sequence goes on along the minus strand of CM052151.1, from coordinate 327,769 downwards.
TAAGCAAATCAAAAAACAAAGCTGGCTAGACTTCTTAAGTACAATTAATAGCTCAACTCGTACCAATATAATCTGGGAAAAATATATGTATAATTATTAACACAACAAATATTAACACTTTGACTACCAATAAAACAACTTGGAAAATTCCAGAACAACAAAGTAATATATTGCACGAAATAAAAATTGAAGAATTTAAATGTACGATGTAATCTTATACATTGCAGTCCTAATCAAAAGTGTACTGAACAAAATACCATTAAACTTCATATTTGATTCTCAATAACGCTTAGACATATTTACACGTATAAACCTTTATTGAAATTTTCTAAATAAAATGAAGCAAATCCCGTTTCTCGCTTTTTAGAGACATGGCACTCGGAGCGTTAATCCCACGGAAGATTCTTCTGTGGATTTATAGGATTCCGACGAGGAAAACCGTCGATTTGAAGTCATATATGATAAACCACTTACGAATTGGTTATCGCATCAGTCTTACTTTTTCGCTCGTGCAGCATTGCACTGTCACTGCGTTTAATGCAAGTACCATCTGCATAATATCCACTCGTAAATCCAGGAAAAGCCTGCCGCTGGCCCAGGAACCTCCGCCTATGTACGTACGAGGCTGGCTGGATGATCCCCGGGATTTTATTTTCAGAATCTCCCGGGAATATAGGGAGGGACTTGTCGGCGCGAGTAAACGGGTGCGAGGTGTAATATCGGCATTAATTATATTACCTCCGCATAATAGGAAAGCCGCTTTAGTGCCTAATTATTTCCTGATTGGTCTACCCCTTTCGAGGAGCTGACGCCTTCTAGAAATAAATTGCAACCTGTAATATTTTCCGAACCCAGCGCCCTCCCCCTAATACGTGGGTTGACGAGCTCGACATATTTCGTTTAATAGTGATGAAGTAATCAGACAAAACAGAGGCCATAACGAATCTAATATTTTTCCAATTTTCGTCATTTATAATGATTGTTGACAACTGCAATACATAAGTTCACTTTTTCTAATCATTGCATTTATTAAAATGTCCTTTCAGATTTAATTATGACTGCCCTTTAGATTGAACTTTATTTTACGGCTTCAGAGATTTTTGACTTTTGTATGTATATACCTGTAAATTTTGTCCAGGAAACTCCAAAAATTCAAGTCCCAAAGTGCGCAAACCATTGGTTCCAAAATCATATGCGTTATAACCCTGACATAATCCTTAAAGTAAAAAGTAACCAAAATGGATACTCATCCATACTTATGCTGCCATCTAGCGGCTCTTGTGAAGAATTTCGGTGATATTTGTGTTGTCATCTATCGGCGCAACTCATGACACTACGTCTCCGAACGGAATACGCGCCAATGTGGTGTGCTACATGTCAAAAGCGCTAGAAATTCGTTAACTTTGAACGCGTATAACTTTTAAGCCAAGGATTTGCGCAACTTGGGCCTTGAGTTTTTTGCCTTTTCTCGATAAAATCTACAGGAATATACGTAAAAGAGCCAAAAGTCTCTGGACCCTCAAAGTAAAGATTAGCCATCCTTTATGTGAATAAAAATCAATTTTCTATCGGTGATTTTTCCCAACAAATTTTTGACATAACTGTTATTTTTGGTCTCCAAGACGAAATATAAAGCGACCTGTCTATCTTACATCTTAACGCTCGAAAGGCGGACTTTTCTAAGAAATAGATTACATGGAATATGCTTAGAATCATTTATATTTTTTAGACGCGTTAATTCTTCTATAGACACTAATGAAACTTGTGAAAATTTAAATTAGTTGTCAAGAATTTGATGTTTAAATAATTGTCAAACTATAGGTCTAAGAAAGACAGCGGAAAAGAAACGCGATTAGGTTTTAAGGAACAAGGTTAGCTTCAAACTGCTTTTTCAGATCGTGATTTTAGACCTGAAGGTTGCTGTTGAAGTCATCGATATTTTTTTGAATGGAACTGTGTACTTTGACCTGTAATATTATGTATTTTGTATACAGACTAATCCATCGTATCTCCGGTCCGCATAAAAAAACTCAACTTTTACGCAATGACCTGTATTCTTACATATTCTCCGCTTTTTGAATCTGTCCTTTTTGCAGTCCCACAATATGATTATATATTCAGCCTGTTTTCGGTGCATCAACCTGTATAACGAAGTAGTATAATGAGCTAGATTTATACAATTGATTCTAATATAATTGAAAACCAATATGCATATACTCTAAAGGTTCGACACTATTTTTCCGATTTCACAATTTTTCTCTATTAGAATTTTCCACAAATCATATTGATAAAACATCCTTACTTTTTCAACGCGACCGCTCACCATCCCCTATGACGTGTGTTACACTCCAGTTTCTCAATTCCCAGTCCATAGTAGAATAAAATAGTATTGTAGGACCATTGTGTTATATATTAGGTGCCTTCACTTGTTTCTATCGAATGTAATATTTTCTAATTGAATCTGTCATACCTTGATACTCTGAACTCAATATAATATACGTATTTATTTATAATTAGCAATATCAAGATACGTCGTAGCGTATCGACGCTAAGTACATGAGGATCAACATGTGCACAGTGGATGCTACTTTTGCTACTAGGCAAGCTGGAGAATAAGTTTAATAAATTTAATAACAAATTTAACGATAATGAAGAAGTATTGAATGTGTTCGTAGCTCATTTTAATTTCATATCTCTTTTTATATCTATTATTACTTTCTTTTAGGTTTTTGTAATTTGTACAATGCGGAAATTTATAATAAATTTTTCCCATCAGTCTTGTTCATGTATTTCACGTACTTTTTTGCTTCTTTTTTTAAGTAATTTTAGGGGAATCTCACTTGTATTTTTAAAGATGATTCACATGAGGGAGTATTTTTTGGTCATTTTTCAAATTTTATACAAATTTATTGTTTACAAATTTAATTACAAATTTAATGTAGTTCTATAAACTCAAAATCTAGAATGTAGTCAGAAGCCAGGAATAGTTTAATCGGCATTTAAAATTTTGGAACGTTCGGAACGTTTAAAATTCAATAATTTTCTCATTAATTTTACCGTCATGGTTACTGAAACAGAGATATAACTTCTCATAGAAGTTACAAATCCAATGTCATTTACAAATGAAGAATAGTTTAATGGTGTAAAAACACTTGGCATTTAAAATTCTAGCAATAATTTACCAATTTTTTACACTTGATAGGTTATGATTTAAGTTAATAGATTAGACAGTTCGTCTTTTAATTTACTCCGATTTCGTATAAATTCGTAAAATACACAATTTAGTTCAAATTCAAGAGCTTTTTTGGGAGCTTATAATTTCTGTACAAGTTCGTAATGTTTGCATGCAGTTGTAACATCCCGTCAGTCCTCCCATCCGTAGCAAACGCATAAATTTAATTGCGAACGTAATGTGGATACTTCGTAGGAGTTAAAATTGAATTGCTCTTCGGCTTAAAAAACCGGTCAGTGAATTTCATTTTGTTTAGCAGCGCCGCATTTCATTACATTGGCGTCGTTGTACTATCATAAATCTCATTTGCCTGGGTAATTCAACTCCGTAGTATAATGTTTGGTCTCGCACGCGTAAGCTCTCGTAATTACGCAACACGCGGAAGAAAAAAACCTGTTCGCTAAATTAATTTCCTTCGCAAAACGCCGTCGTATCGCAATATTCAACGCGCGACGCGTCGGTAAACGCTGAATTAGTTGACAGCCACAACGAATTAGAATCGCGACACAGAAAACAATCCGATTACCTTATGTCCGAATCGTTCTGCGACCAAAATTAAACGGTAAATGTTTTCTCGTGAAATTATAATTCACGAATTTCCGTGCCCTTTTACACGGCAACATATTTCAAGCACCAATGAAATACCGATCAATTTCTGTCTGCGTCGAATAATTTATAAACCGGCGGTCTTCCATCTGTGTTCGGGAATTCATCCAACTTTAACACGCCACTCTGAATAACGAAATTCTACACCTGAAATTTTTATATTACTAAAATAACGAATTTCATCGTGAAACGTGATGGCGTGGCGATCACGATTTTTTGTAATACGTAAAGCGAAGTTGTAGAAAGTATGATATTTGGGAATACTTTGTTTGGTTAATTTTTACTTAAATAGGTTCATATTTTGCAAAGAGTGTCCTCTAAATTTGAAAAATTGCTATATATATATATATTCATTTTAATTCTATTCATTTTAATAGAAAAACAAAACATCTTAGAAAATATTTATTTTTTTAAATCTCGTAGACACGTGATTTAAAAAAATAAATATTTTCTAAGATGTTTTGTTTTTCTATTAAAATGACAACATTACTTTCATCTGGAAGGTATTTTATTTAGAACATCATATTACAAAAAATGTTTCAAACAAAAGTTGTGCATTTTTTTACAGAGAATATGATTTCGAAATAAAAAATATCCGTAATAAAAAATTGTGTTCCAACTAGAATTTTGTTTATGCAGAAAGTGAAATTGTAAAAAAGGAAATTTTCCCTATATTCGGGAAAATCTTGTTTGGTTAATTTTTATTTAACTTCGTTCACATTATATAAAGGGTGTGCTATGAATTTGAAAACTATTATATGTATATCGATGCAGGCTTATTAATTCACATTTGAAGAAATCTAAACGTTTTGCATTAATGTGCCCATCGAAATAAAGAACTTTTATTTTATGTTAATTAATAGAATTTACAAATACGAAAAATATTTATCCTTCTAGTTCACTATAACAAAAACCAGTGTACCAAGATTAATTTACTATCTCATTTAGCTGTGTTTGTTAGGAATAACAGTAAATTTCCTTCATAAGTGTCGGTAAACTAGCATGCCAATTATACCAATAATGCGTGACATCTAGTATCGTAACAAAAAAACCTAAGTGTACATCCTTGTATGTATATAAACAGACGGCGTTGAACAGAACATTCCAGAAGCAATACAGAACATACAGACCTGATAATACAGCCATTAAAATCAATTCAAGAATCTTTCATTAAAATACCCAGCACCTTGATTTAACAGTGTTAAGTATGTTTATTATGTGACACTTTGTATATTATTGCTATACAGTGGACTTTATACATTTATGATAAAAAAGAACAAGTGAAATAAAAATTGTGGAGACATTAAAAAATTTAAGGATGCAGTTACAATATTCCAAAGCTATTATAATTGTTAAAAGACATTTTCATCTAAAATATATTTCTTTCAATTAACTTAGATAATTCTTATTTTCCATGAAGATCCGCAGCATAATTATTACAAAAATACTGGAAGTATTCGAGATTCACAAAGTTATGTGCACGTGCATACGCTTGCATTGAAATATGACGACAAAATATTTCTGAATCAAACTGAAGATGATTTTAAATTTTGAGAGCCCCGATCCGAATGAAAATGAAGTTCGCGTTGATGTTAAAAGAAGTTAGAAACGAAAAGAAGAAATGAACTTGGAAATAACGATAGAGGAGACCGCAAAAATAGAAGTACAAGGAATTTGGGAAGAGCTACTGAAGCTGGAGTAAAAATGGAAAGAGGAAAAAATGGAACTAGTGAAAATTGTAGTAGATGAGGAAGGTAGCAGAAGAACAAAGAAAATGAGTAAAAACAATTAGGGAGATGAAAAGAAGGTTAGAAATTATGGAAAAGGAAAGAATGAAAGCGGGTGGTTGAATGAGTTGCTAGAAAGGAGAAAGAAAATGGGAGAACGTTAAATGAAGGCTAGAAACAAAAAAACAGAGCGAGGACGAAAAAGAATACCGCGATTAAAGTACTCGGTAAAGACAAAGGTCCTAAAGCGGAATACAAACAATTAACAAAAGATGAAAGAATACAAAAAATTAATAAGTCATATAAACATAAAATTAATTTTGCAAACAAACCAAAGGTATAGCAGTTGGTCTTCCTATAGTAGCAAAATCCGCTAGTTTATTACATCTAAAAATAACAATAAACGAGATGAAAGAAATCGGTACAACAGATCATGAGGTGATTTTGGTAACAACGTTTATACGATAATAAAATTTCAGTCTAATTAAATAATCACTGCAAAATATACAGATCGTTAGTACCTTTAATCCTCATTTACAAATGACCCTGAAACAATAATTTTCCGGATGAGGTTGAATTTAATTTGATTCCACCTTTAAATCAAATTTCTAAAATAATCTGTTTAAAAGCAAGGCGATAATGGGGTTAAGAATGATTTAATTTTGGTATACAAATCGGCGTTACTCGACGATACAGTGCGCGTTAATTACATGCAGTATCAGATTAATTCAACGACAAATTTGATTTCGCGTTGAGCACGCCGGTTTTTAATATTTCACACGTTCACGAGCGTTTGCGTTCTGATAATAATGGCGAGATTTCCGCGTCATAAATATTGTTTCGAACACCATTAGCTGTCTGCGAAGTATGCGAAAGCAAAGTGTATTCTTTCATTAAACGATGACATTTTGCAATTAGTTCCCAAGCACGATTTTCATCAATTCTGTATTACATCTCTGACATTTTGTCACGAATAAATAACACATTGCATACGCGACTATCATCGAGGTATTTTGCATTGCTAATTACTGCAAAAATTTGAAGGAAACACTTCACTATTTTCCGACATACCGAAGTGAGATTCGAAAAATCTGATAAGCAGAATATTATTTTTCAAACTGAATACAACTTTATTTTCTGTTCATCAGTATTTACAATTACCATTATTCTAACAACTTTTCAATAATTGATACATTCTTAAGTACTAATTTTTAAGAAGTATGCAATTCGGTGTAACTATAAAATTTATTATTTAAAACATTTCTAAGCTTCCTTTTTGCACATCCAAACCATTGCAAACTTATTAATAGGTATTAAAATATAAATAATTGCAATAACTCTTATTGAGTTACGGAAAATAAAAATTAGATTATTTACCAAAGCTATTAGTAGACTGCAAATTTCCGTGCAAAATAAATAGATGCAAGAAATAAAAATTAAACAGCAATTTCATTTCCTTTTTCATTCATTTTTAAAATATTTTTTAACATTTTTATATTCTTTTAATCTTTTCACTATTTCTAATTATCAGCAATCTCGAATCCCAAATCTAGTTATCAGCATTACGCGTGTTGAACACGCATCGCATGTAGCAGATCTGGCTACATTTGAAATGATTCTATTTGAAATAATATGTTATTTTATCTCATAATTATTTTCATACCTGTGATCACTTTTGACTTAATATTATTTAAAATAATTATTTAAGGTAACTGTAAAATACTTTTTGAACACTATATGGTAATCTAATTACCAATTTTTAGTTTGGTTTATACTGCCATCCCTATTGACATTTCTACGGTAAAAGGACCAAACTAACTATGTTCAATAATTATCCGATAATACAAAACATTTCCTGAAGAATAATACCTCTCTCTTCCGCGTAAGTGAAATAATTATTTTCTTTCGTAACAATGTTAAATGTACCCAGACAAAAATCTCCTAAGAATGAACTTTTTGGAGAAAATTCAAGGCAAATTGCTGTAAAGGTTTAAAATAAAATCTTGTCGTTGCATATTATTTCAAGAACTATATCTTTACAAAGAAAGAGAGTTTTGCTTAAAGCAAATTATGTTTCCTAAAATAAAATCTCCTTGTTAAATATTATTTTGAGGATTATTTTTTTTTATCATATTTGAATCATAAAAGCAATGATATAATTCATCATTCGAAATTGCTATAATTTCATATGGATCGATATTATTTTCATTTTTGAATAACAGCATTGGAAATAACAGCCCAAAATGATTTATTTCAAGTAGTTATTTCTTATTTTCAATTCAACTAAAATTCTCTCAGGTATAACATATAGGAGAAAAATTCTCTAAGAAGCTAATTCTCAAGTATATAACAACGCGGGGTAAGCAACTAGTGCTAAGAGTAGGTGAAACGCTTTCGTCATTGTTGTTAAGCAATCCCGTCCAATATCACATATGCGACAGTTCCCGGTGCGAAGCGATTTCTACGTTTTCTGTACGGATGCTTTTTGTTCTTGCGATTTTGCAACGTCACGTTCCGTAGTCTGGATTATAAACGTGTTCCAGAAACAGGTCGATGGTTTGCTTGTTATACATACACGTGGCAAGGTTTTTATCCAACACTTTTCGTCCTCCACATTATCCATGTACCACATCGTCTTCCTTTACACACATTCTCCATGTTCTTCTTAATCACGAAGAACATTAATTTTATACTGTTCTGGTAAACTCACGCCAAACAAATAAATTTTGAATGTGTTTCCAGGAAACAACGAACAGTGAAATTTCTGTTTTCTAATATCCAATTATTGCAGAACCCAAGGAAGACTAATCCAAAACCTTTGTTCAATGCACCGACAAAATACAGTGGAACATACTGAAATGGGCAGCTCTTTTTATGAGACAGCTATAACAAATATACTGTAACCAACGTTTAGTGTATCTCTTGGGTACTGTTGGAAACTTTTAATTGGATACGCCGTTGCATTTGCAATACGAAACGAAATAGTTGTAAAATAAATGTTTCTGTTTGCCGACTTAACTTGTATTCTACATGTATATTATATTTAATTTCTCTTTATACAGTATACAAGGTGTTCGAGAATTATGTTACTTCCGGGAAATAAAGACTTCCTGAAGTGTATTTTTATCTCAGTAACATATGTATATGCATACTGAAAATTTCATTGAAATCGGTTCATGTTGTTAGCGAAAGTAGCAATTTTTCACTTTCGATCAACTACGAATGATTCTTACATCTTGCAATGATATTATCAACATTTATACAAGTTACCAAAATCTACTAAATGTATTTTTTAAATTTTCGTTATAAGCTCAGAAATATAGAAAAACGTATTTTTTTTTATCATCCTAACCAATTGCAATTTTTGAAAACAACTTTTTAGCCACTGACCAGTAAACTAATTTCTCTACCATTCCAAAAAAAGATTCAATTGCTTAGCCCAATTGTAAAAAATTATACCGTTTTAAAAGGTGTACGAATGCTTTTTACACCGACTACACGCGACTAAATACGACTAGAGTTACGTATAACATGAATGATTAAGTTCTTTAATCAAACACAATAAAATTGACGATCTTTACAATTCACTTTTGTCCCAACACTAACTAAACTAGTTCGTTCTCTAATAAATAAAAGAGTTGCACAAGAAAATAAGAGAACAAGTTGTATTTGTTTGTACCGATTACTACTTTATTGTCGTATTTTCAAATGTAAAAACCCTTGTTTTTCAAGTTCAGTTAGCTAGTACACAATAATCTATGATTTATGTAATTTTCGTTTCAGTAATTTGTTTATTATATTTTATGATATTGCATACTTTCTCAGTTTAATTATACATTGTAGTTCTAAGATCCTCATATGTATATACGTGAATTAAGTTCCTGTGTAGTATACCCAAGCAAATACATATATGTATGTACCATCTCCATTTAAGGAGGCAGCTAACGACCACTTGGTTCAGTCAATTTCCAAGCCCATAAATACCAACCTCAAACGTTCTACGTCAATAAACGTTGATACCAATTCCAGTATACTTCCCGTATTTGTTCGCTAATAATTCGGTTTAGAACTTACCACGACGGCTAATTGGCCATAAACGTTTCTACTCAAGCCATTTATCGGAAATCGCAGAGTAGAGAAATTCTAGATATTTATTAAATTATAAAGAATCAAAATTCGGAAGAATCAAAATTTTAAATTTTAAATTTTAATTTACGGGATGTTCCTAAGTAGAGATTGTAAAAAAATTCAAAGACACGTGATTAAAAAAAAACAAGCTGACACATGTCCTTTGGTATTTCGAATGGGGAGTCAAATGGCAATACTAAATCTTTAATTTGTGGGCGTTTTCAAGGTTATTTCAAGATCATCTTTCTTCATTTTTATCACAAACCTACATTTTTTATTACGGAATCATATTCTACGTAAAAAGATGCATAAACCTGTATATTAATTAGCAGATACCTCTGCATATCTATTAGAATTACATTGTAAAATGAAAGTTTATCATTTTATATGAAAGTCATATTGGTTTTGGAAATCTTTGTACACTGTAAATAAAATCGTTAAGAACACTCAATGTCTAAAAAATATTTAAGACTTGTTGATTACTTGTATTAACAATTTCTAGGCTTGTGCTACAGATTGAATAATAAAAATGTCAATTGTTATGATAACTTCGCTCAATAATGATTTATAAGTATAAACACTTTGGCTTTCTATTTTCGTTCTCCATCTTTTCACTCTACTTTACCTTGTTTCCCCCGAGTCTCATTCTCTCTGCTAGCTTTTCCCCTTATCTTTATGTATCATTCTCTTCCTCGATTCGATTTTCTCGTTTTATCACTTGCGGCAATCGTCAAGCTTCTAAGCGACTATGCACACTCTCCCAATGGGAACATCAATATACAGAGGACGGAACAAAAGGCAAATAGTAAACCTCTTTAAGCTATCGCATAACGATAACTCAATCGTTAAAGAAAATCACTCGTCGCGGCACCAAGCTGCGCGCTATAGATAAAAATGCAACCTAATAAAATAACCTAAAATATAAGAAAGAATTATGTAGAAGGAAAACGTAATGGCGTGAAGTATGTGGAAGAATATGTAAAATGGTAACAATGTGCAAAAGGAAGAAAAGATGACAAATATGGCGAGAGTAAATATTTTTTTAGTAAATATTAATTTTCAAATTAATATATTCACATCGAGTTATCTTTATTTTAGGTTAAGGTAAAAAACGAGAATTTTTGTTCCTCGATGCGAAAAGACAATACCAATGCATACTTCTTTGTAGTAAACAGACGTAAATAGAGGAAGTCCCAAATATGTATAAGCCTTTGAAAAAGATGATTCCTGAAGTGATTCCAAGTAACCCTTTCCTTAGCCAAAATGTTGGTTACAGTTTTGTTAACGAGTTATTAACGAAACACACAGATCAATCAGAAAACAAGCACGGCTGATACCCCGCCTCGCGGCCACTGTCCTCTCCAACTCGCTATTCGTCCGCTTTCCTCGGTCCATGATTGGTCCGTCTTTTTCGTTAATAAACCTTTAACAAAGCCTTTAAGAACATTTTTGAAAAATATTCAGATAAAACTAACTACTGATTAATATTTCAAAAATTATAAATACATTTTCTAACTTCTACATAGAAAATGTAATTAATACGTCCCATTTTACTATACCTTTATATTTTTACCAAAAATATTAAAAAACTTAAATTCTTTAAATATATAACACGTAAATGTAAACTGTATGATTATTATAGAAAAGATGTAATATTTAAATCCTAATACGTATTTTCATTCTCTTTCCTGTAGTAAAATACTGTATTGACGTTACTATTAATAATATCGACACATGACTGCCGCAGCTGCATTTACAAAGACTTCTGACGTAGACTAATGAATCTCAAGGGAAGAAGATGGACCGACAGCATTCAGACGGCATCGATTTACTGTTATGACAACGGAAACTTGTCTTCATAGCGGTGGAGTGTCGATATAACATTCAAAAGTGTATTAAAATGAATTGGAAAATATTGAAGCATGCTAGCAGTTTTATGAAGCTCGTTAACATATTAATGAAATGCATTCTATAATACATGCTTGAAACTACACAAAAGAATTCAGTCAGTTCATTCGTCCTACTGTAGCATGCCTATTTTAATTTCATAACGTCTATTCAATTCTTAATACATAACTATAGTTAAAGTAACATATTTATAATGTCCAGCAATTAATTTAGCTTTGATTACAAATTTTTCTTTGTAATATAAATTTAATTTTCAGAGTCAATTAAAAATTGGTGAAGTGTTATTTGGTGATAGTTTATATAAAAACACAGGAAGGAAAAGGAAAAATGAAATGAAGTTTGAAATACTAACCAAAATAGAATAATCAATTGAAAATTGTCCAATAAAGGAATGTTCTGAAGCCTTTATATTATACAAGAATATTAATAAATATGAATTTATTAATATTCTTTTGACAATTAATTAAAATAAATCACTTCGTTATTGTAAATGTTTCTTTATAATACAAAACTTTTATGTAAGAATGAAAAATGATAAAGATGATAATCAATTTTTATGTAAAATTTTATTTCTTTCTTAATTGTTTGAAACGAATGAAACAAGTTAGTTGAAATAAATGTAAATGTTTCGTAACGTATTTTTACAGTTTCTTACCGAAAGAATTCACGTTTTTCATAATAAAAGCTGTAAAATAATAAAAACTGTAAAAACCCCTTTAATATTCTGTATTTAAGACGACGCTGTAGAAAACGGGGACCCGAATACATTAAATATGCAAAATCATATCAGATTGATCTTGTTCCATTTCCATTTTCAATTTGAGGAAGAGAAAACATTCAAACGAGGCTAAGTTAAACAAATATGGTGGGTAACCAGTTTGTACACTTTTCGAGATCAGACGGTTGTGCACACCGGTGATTCCCGAAGGCAAAGCTTTTTGATCGGCGCTCTTTTAGCCCTTTTTAGAGATTCAAAGATGCAACCAGAATTTGTGGACTTCTGACACATACGGTTTTTATTTAGACAAAAAATACGTTGAATAATTTACAACAAATATAGTTTATCTCTTAGAAAACGTCTGTTTCTGTTTCTATATTTTAGTAAATCAGAAATTTTCATTAGAGAATTTTTACACAGTATATAAAACGTTGTAAACTATTCCTATCCAATAGTGTAACTTATGCAATAGTATAGTCATTATTAGACTGCGAATTCTTCTGAAAAATAGAAATGATTTTCGTTGATTGCATAATGCAGAATCTAGATAGACATTTTTTTAGTAATGATCTTAATCAGTTGAACATACAGAAATGATATCATTAAGTTCTTTAAATGTTTTCACTGTTTTCGGTTTCATCTCCTCATTCTTGAAATACGTAAATGCATAAAATCCGCAATCTAGTCATTACCTTCAAATTCTGATGAAAACAGTTTCCGTATAATTGCCATGGGAGCTATAAAATAATTAATTCTGGTTATCGCCGTTCGTCAAAGCTGGCGAGTTCTTGTCGATCAAAATATCAATGGTGAAACGTGTGCAGGTGATTTCAATGGAAGCCTTGTTCCTAATACAACAAAGAACTTTTCTGCAAGGTGAATTGACGGGCTACTCAAAAAGTTAGATTAGCTGTAGAAATCAATAGCTACTACTTTCGGTCTAATAAATCAACTTTAAAACACCTAGTTACTGATTTTCCATCCTAAAAGAAGTGTTTAGAAACGTTATGTTATTGTTATATTATTTCTTCCGCTTACGTACAACTGACCCAAAGATGACGAAAAGTCACACAACCGATTCGCTTTTGAATTTTTCTTAAAAATCACTACCAAAATGTTTTGAACAGTATACGCTAGCTAATCTTAAAATTAATTCTTAAAATACTTAATTAATACTTAATTCTGAACAGAAAGTGATAATGGTAAATTTACATATTGAGATGAACGTTTATAACTATAGGCAGACAATCTTTATTTTGCATGAAAATTCGCAATTTAGTAATTATTTACAAAATTGTTTAAAAATCTACTCTGCGATTGTGTGTGTGCGAGATATGAATAGTAAATGGTGACGGGCTTTTGTAAAGTTGGACATAAAACGCGCATATTTTCAATCTGCAACAGAAATAGTTACTACAGTACAACCTCGATTATTGGAACACAGTGCTATACCGTGTACTAGAAAGTTAGCAGAAGAACATGGTATTGGTAAACCGATGATTATTGGTACAAAAAACAACATACATCCAATACAAAATTATTTGCAGAATATTACCTAATTACAGAATAACGCTAGAATAAAAACGATACCTTAACTTTTTTATTTCCAATTTTTTTATACACGAAAATAACGTATTCAATTACATCGTGGTTGATTTTATTTTATATAATCATAAATGTCTGTCCAAACTCTATCATATTTAATCCCATTCTAATCAGAAAACTATCAGCAATATGTTAAAAGCAATTTAGTTTTAAAATGATAAAATTAAAAAAGTCATGTTATTATACTGAATAGTCATTACAGAAATTCTATTTAAAGGAGCCGCGTCGCGTGCCGCATCATGCGCTTGACTGACTCCGTCGAACGTTCAATTATGTGAACACCCAGGTAGAACCAACATAAATAAATGTAAACTCAGCATGTTTTCTTCTGTTTGGTTGGTTAGAAGTTACAAGTAGTGGGGATAATCTGTAAACTCCTATTATATGAATCTTCCTGGTTATATGAACTGGTTGCTCCTGTCGAATTCATAAAAATGGAGTTCTACTATATTCATAAAAGGTTCGAATCTACTTGACCAGAGTTCGAGTATACTTGGAAATACCGTTTATGTTTCCCAAAATATTTGCGAAAGAGTTCGAACCTATTTCATCGGCGCCCGTTGAAATAATCGACAATCACTTTACTGGCTGTGTTTTACACGACACGAGTTCATCGACAGCGAGTTTCATCGATAACATGCATTCACCGACTTCACCGATTTATGAAATCATCGATTATGAAATCATCGAGACTTATTCTGTATTAGGACTGTCTTAGGTCTAGGTCAAGGTTAAGTCGTGGTTAACCCAAACCTAACAAAGACCTAACCCTGACCTAACACAGTACAAGTATCGATTGAAAAATTCGTAGATGCTTTCGTAGTGTCGGTAAATACATGCTGCCAATGAAACTAGATGTCGGTGAACTCGTATCGACGAAAACATAGTCGATAAAAGTGATTATCGATAATTTGAAAGTAACCAATCTCGTCTAGGTTCGATTTTTTTTTAAGTATAGCTTTCCGCTTTCGAAGTATTCACAAAACATTTGAAATGATTTGGCTAGATTCGTACCTGTTTGTAATATAAAGTGTCCCAAAAATATCTGATAATCCGGAGATACCTAAACTCATTTCAGGCAACATTTTCTTTTACAAAAATTTTCTCCTTGGCATAGTTAACGAGTTATTAACAAAAAACATTGACCAATGGGAGGCGAGTACCAGTAACGCGATGCAACCGAGCCAATGAGCGAAAGTGGGCTTCATCCACTTGTTGGCTCGGCCGCCTCGCTCCAGCGAAGCTCGCTTCTCATTGGTCAATGGTTTTTGTTAATAACTCGTTAACGATGCCTGGGAGAAAAATTTTGTAAAGCAAAAAGTTGCTTCAAATGATCCCGGGAAACCACAATTTCCGGATTATTAGACATTTTTGGGACACCCTGTATACTAGATCCCATATCTACAGACGAGGTGGTTCGGTCACAATAAAATAGGATCGTGTGCATTTTACCGCTGACGTTAAGGAGACCCGTGGACGAGAAGAACAAAATGTTGAGCTGCAAGCGATAATTCCTTCCAACTGTTTCATTCTGCTCGAGCTGGAATGACGGTCGTACGGATGAGAAAGATTCGGCGAGGAAGCTCGAGGAAACCTGCTGGAGAGTAATTCACACCCTCGGAAGACGACGGTGGTGAGAGAATATCGTCTCGGATAGGTGAAAGATGAAAGGGTGCGAGAGGGAGGTATTAAGCAGAGACTTATTTCTGCAGTAATTACGACTAATAGCCACCCCCCGGTGTCGGAGCAGCGAAACGAAATAGAGCCGCCGCTATCTCGCCGGTGCCTGAGAGAGCTCGAGAGAATTCAGCGTCGGTAAACATCCGGACCATAAATTTTTCCAGGATTTCGAGGAATTTTCGCGCACTCCTCGAGCTCCTTGCAGATGTTCGGTGACGGTTCTTATTACGCGTGGGGGAAGCATCTTCGAGTGAACGTGGCGCGTCGGTGCTCATCGTGAAAAGTGAAAAGTGAAAAGAGAAAATTCATGAGTGCCGGCTGCGTTCCGATGTAACTGACTGAAGTACCAAAACTCGAACAAATTCGTGTCAGGGAAAATGTGGATTAGTTTTACCATTGGAACCATGTGTACGAACGCTGTAATAAAAGTGTTTTCGAGAGTTTATCTTCGCAAACGTCGTTTCATCATAGGAATTTTTTGATGAAATTAAGCAGCTCTTCGTAAGAAGAATTTAAATTATTTTCACCTTATAAGTCCTTTTGTTATCGGTATGTCATCGTTGTTATCGTTGAACGTTTTAGGTTTCTAAGAAGTAACTAAATGCAGTAGTACGCAAGTTAAAGTCCAATAAAGGAGTCAATATTAGTAAATAAAATGAGAGTTATACAAAGATTAGTGTATAGGTATACGTATGAATTATATGCCTTCAGAACTGTAGTATCTCGTAATCCAATATTATATTGTATTGTAACATTGTATGTACATATAATATTATTAGCTTATGCAATTGCAAGAAGACTAAAGAAATAAACTAGGGAATGAAACTAATGCACTCCTGAGATTATTGAGATTAGGGCTTCACACTGTATTAAAATTGGACCGTATCGTTCGTGAAAGAAAACCACTTATTTGTGAAAAATAGTTTCAAAAATTAAACGAAAAATACTAGTTTAATTTGACAAAATTATAAGATACTATCAGTGTAAATAGTATTTTTATAATATCCTAGAACTAGTAGTAAGAAAACTTCCTTCTATTTTATACTACCTTGATCATTCGATAAAAGAAACTTTCAACGTGACTACTACAATGTGAATCTTTATGCGAGATAAAAATGTCGTGCATCAATTGTCTTGGATCATTTTAATCAGTTATAAATAATATAGTCAAGTTGTTAAATTCTTCTAATAATGTCGTTGTTTTGTGTTTCATCTATTCAGTTTCATCACGAATGCGTCAAATTCACAGTCTAGTGATTGCATTCAACTTTTTCCACGTTTCCCAATATTGACTACTAATACACACATCATCCTAAACATTGTAACAACAATATGATGCATTCATTGAAGAACGTAACGTTTGACGTTGATGTAACCACCACGAAAGCTTGTCATACTTAAAAGGATTATAATAGTTTAATTATTATAAATTGAGTTTAAGTCCCACACAGAAGATAATTTGCACAGATCAAACCCTGAAAATACGATTATTCTCTTATCAAACTTAGAATATATTTTTGTTAGAAAGTTATGGTTAAATATATTAATAGCGTTGTAACTTTTAATAATCACCAGGTTTGCTGAATGATTTATAGAGCGATTTGTAAAGCGATGATCATATAATGGCTTCCGACTGATTTCGCTCGTTACAATTGATTATGATAGCTCAGTCTGTTGATGATGGTGTTAGACTGTCTATTTGACCCGCAAACTCGGAAATTGTACCTATACGCCGCGTAAACAGACCTTGCGAAGTGCTTCGTGAAGATTCAAACACATGCCTATAGATCATGCAGAGGTACAGTACATAAATATCTATTACCCCTTTGTGGGGTAAACAATAGGGTAATTATAATAGACAGCCTCTTTCAGAGCCTCTTTCTTTATTGAGATTTTCTTTCGATTTACATTTTAAATTTATGGCTCACTTTCACAGCATAAAAAAATTTTGAATAAATTATAATTGGATTTGGGTCGCATTGGCGACAATTCCTCCTCCACACTGATATCCTATAAACTACATTAGTATGTTAAAAACACATAAATATTACTGCACAAAAAATTATGTACGTAAACCAATATTTCAAATTACCTTATTCGTTGAAATCAAATTTTTTTATTAAACAATGGTCATTGAATTCTTTTTCAGGGCACTGAAATTATTATACAACTACATAATAAGTTGTGTGCTGTGCGTGGAACATAAAAAGTGTCAACTTCAGTAAACATTAATTCTGTCGATAGATTATGTAGTTTTAACTAAACTAAGAGAAAACTAAAAAATAACACTTTATTATATTTGCAAGTAAAAATTGTTCATTACAACGTCCTCGACAACATATTTCAGGATCACTGACTCCAATAACAGCTCTCTTATTCAGCATAACTGCAAACATTAAAATTATCTAATATGTTATGAAGCTGCTATACATATAGTTGATTAAACTGTCCATTGTATCTGTACGTAGTAAAAATAAAAGTGTTCATTGTTACTAATAAGATCACGCTCGTCACAAACGCTTTCGTTAAACTACACGCTAACTAATCTTGGACAGCGTCCAAGTTTGAATCTGATAAACGATTTCTCTTCTCGAAAGTTTCAATATAGGATAGAATATATTGGGATATCTTTTGGAAAAGTTTCTTGGTCGTCATCCAAATTTGTACGACATACTTACGGTGTCCCCAGAATTATTAACCTATTCGTATTTCGGGGGATGTAGATATCCTCGCTACCCCATCACCACGGGAACAAGGATTACATAAATTCGGCGGGACTCTTTTCTACCGTTTATGTTCTCCCGCACTTTACCAACTTGCAAAATGTTACAGACCTGTTCCTTGCCGGTCTATCTCCGATCTCGGCCATATTTCGCAAAAAAGTCGGCAATTTGCTTCGACCCGTTCACTCGTAAAACGCTCGGCGCCGCACCGTGCCGGTGCGAAAATCGCCACAATAACGGCAGCCCTATAGACAGCCTGCAATGTATGTAGCACCGAATGGCTTTCCCCGTGATTTATGCGCCGACCTTATCGCGTCTTTATTCCCTCAACTCGTTGTTCCGGCCCGGCCACCGACTTGCATCTCGATGAGACACGTGGCATCTTTCTTGCGTTCCACGGGAGAAACAATTACAGATATGGGAATTGTCAAGGACACCAATTGATAGGTCACTTTGGGTGTAGAAGTTGTCGATGTTATCGTTGATATTGATGCGACGTGTTTCAGCAATCGTTAGATGCATAGGGTAGTGGAGCCAATTACTTCGCTTTTAATCTATTTTCAAGTATAATTAACTTCATATTTATCGAATAAGACATATTAAATGTTTTTTATTTAAATTCGATTAATTATCTATTTATTAAAATTAAACATGTAAAAGTCGTCTTTTAAAGACGTCGATCTTCGAAATATCACAAAAATTATTTCATTTTTTTTATACTGAATTGACGAAATTTTCTGTAAAGCTTGCAAGAAACTAAAGAAAATACTAAATAAATGAAGATCAATATTTAGTAAAATAAATCATTGTAGGAAAGATATTACAATATTAATTGCATTGGTAAAATGTATTAGGATTAGAAAAAAACAAGACAGTGATTTATTATTTGAATTTTTTATTTTAGTTTCAATTTGACTAGTATATTTGCCGTACACAGTAAATGAACGTATTTTTCACTCGATGGGTTAGTTACTGTGCCGCCTATGACAGTATAGGCTTATACTGTATAACCTGAAATATCCAATTATCTCTGTCATATTTTTAAGGGGAATAAATATAAATGTGAAGTTTTATTAAAATAGTCGTCTCTAACTTGAACATTTAAATGCATATTATGATATTACACTTTCCTGTAGAAAATACAATTTATTAAAGTAATATATATCAAATTTAATAAGTAATATATATCAAATATTAAATTTTTATTTTGCACAGCTATTATTGAGGCTCAGTATTCAGGAAGAGAGCACAGTAACTGCAAAACAATATTCAGAAAGGAAGCTGAAGAACAGTATTCATGGAAGGAACACAGTAACTGATCTTCGTAGATCGCAAACAAAGTAACTAGCTCCGGAATTTTGTCTTTTCTTTCTCCTAATATTCAAAGAAATTTTGATATTTGCTTCATGGGAAAATTTATATCGATAAAAGAAACTTTGAAATTTTTCTGTAAATTCTTAAGAAATAAATGCTCAATTAAATAGTTAAAGTTGCTTTTAGTAGTGGAAATTCCTGTAGTCCACCAACAAGACACAGTAATTGACTTCTCTATCCTATGGTGCGGAAAGATCGGTGCTAGAAAATGGCGACTTTTAGTATCATTTGGAAATGATAAACACAGGAACTTTAAGCAAACTTCACTTTTGTTGTTAATCGAAACAGGCCATTGTGATTCAGAATGGAATTCTAGATGATAATTTTTATCGTTATATCATTTATGTTGAACAATTTGGCTAATGGGCAATGATTTTAGCTTAGATTTTAACTTATTTTAATATACACTTATTTCAGTGATTTTACAGTACGATAGAGCATGTGTTTGCGATTCTATAGTCTCTTAACATCTGAAACTTTCTCAAATTCAACATACAGTAATACAGTAATACAATAATACAGTCTAACAACAGATGTCGTAGTTATCAGCTGATATAGGACATGTTACGAATTCTACATTATCGATCACGTATACTTTCCTAACAGTTTGTGCATATCCTATACATGCAAGTTTATACTAATAAAATAATTATGATGTAGTTAGAATATAGCTAAAATATAGTTAAATACAATGCTGAAAGTAGTGAAGAACGTGAATTACAGTATATGTTTGTACTCATATAATTATAATGTTTATTATACCACATGTTATTTACATGGGCAAACAAGGAAAAAATAATCATAAATAGGTTTGAAAAATACAAAACATAAAAAATGTATCGGTACTTTTAATAGATATCCACATAGAGAGAAATATAAGGACAAAAATCATTTTGTTAAGCTGGAATCGCGTTTTAGACCACTGTTCAAGTGTTACACAATGAGCAAAAATCGTCAAAACGCAGACGAAAATAAAATTTTTTTTTAAATATCCAGAATTTTTTGAAGAACTTCGAAGACGAAGAGAAATGCTTAGAAACATACGGCCCTTTTCTTAAATTACAAATATATCCTTATTCAATTACAACACTTTATAGGGAACAATTAAACTAATTAAATAGCATTGGAAAGCATTCTATTAGCTATAAACTCGTGTAAAAATTATCGATTATCACGATGAAATTTATTTAAGAGTGTTTGGTACAAACTATTTATGACATTCGCACAAAAATTTCTTACCAAGACATACCAATTCAAAAGTTATAACAATAAACTTGTTAACAGAACATTATCACTTTCAACTAAGTAATAGTTAACGATTTGGTCAAAACTGATTAAAAAAAAACTGAAGTTGCCCTTGTATACTGTCATTTCATTTTATCCTGAAAAGAAACGTACATTATGTTCTACAGTTGTCGGCAGTGGGAAATGAACTGATTCCATTGTACAGAATTTCGTGTTAACATCAAAGCAGTGACACCCTGGAGAACACTTGAATATATTTGTAAACACTGCTCCTTTGTGGCGTACCTTTTTTTTGGTTCGTTTCTTTATGCAAGCTATATAATTTACATACACAGCTTCGTTTTGTAAAGGGATAATTCACATTATCATCAAAATGCTTGACACTCGTGTTTGCTTCTGAAAAATATTCTTTCCAAAGACTATCAATAATGTCATTACAATATTTATCTTTAATAGTAGCTGCGCAATTTTTTCTTAACACGCATTGCTTTCAATAAAATAAGTAAATAGAACAAATAATGTATCTACACGTATTATTTAATAAGTACTACATTCATTATCATTTTTATTAAATTGTTTACATCTGCGACATACATCCCACACCAGTTGTCTGAGGCCAATAAAGATCTTCGTCGAATAATTTACAATTCCTTACTAAAAAAGAATTAAGCAGTTCCACAGCACCCCTCCCATGCCCGAGATATCGCACCGTTGGACTATCACTTATTCGGGTTTCTAGAGTATTCGCTGCGAAATAAAACGTTTAATTATTTAGCCGATATTAAAACACACCTTAAATCTTATTTTGAGTCACGTCCGCTAGACTTTTACAAAAAGGGGATTGAACTTTTGCAAAAACGATGGCAACAAGTTATCAATAATGACGGTGATTATATAATCGATTAAAAATCTTTAAAAAAAATATTTTGTCTATGAATGCGAAATGATTGATTATTTATAGGTACCTCTAATAAATTTAACCTGCTATACAAAGTTTTTCCGCAATTCTGTAAAAGCATTTCTCGGTAAATTACATCAAGTTATATCTAGTTTTACGTATTTATTAATACACGATATATAATCTTCGCGAGTGCAGTCAACTTTCTCGTTTTAACGTGAAAACAGATTGCACTCTGTACCAAAATAGATAATACGTTATTTGCTGAGCTTCTGTTTTCGCAGGAACGTTATTTTACGTACATTGGAATATAACGTACGTCTCTTCGCAATTAGTCCGTTAAATCAAGCTTCCATTGCAGCTTGCTTTTATTACTTGAGTCGAACCGAATGTTTATTAATTCATTCGAAGCTACTATGCAATATTATTTGCATGCATTTAACGTGTCCCTCCATAAATGTTAATTTACAACCACCCACACAAATTACATAATTATCTAGAGAGACGTTTTCAACATGATGCAATGAATAAAGGATCGAATATTTACTGGAATAGTAATATCTTAGGCTACTTCATTCAAGCATACATCAGCTTATTTTCGAACTATTCGAACAGTTTCGTTCATCCATTATTTCTCACTTGGGTATGTAATTGGTACGAATTATTATGATGAGCGTGCTTTTGCGAAGTTCCTCATATTGTGTTATATGATATATATATATATATATATATATATATATATATATATATATGTGTGTGTGTGTGTGTGTGTGTGTGTGTGTGTGTGTGTGTGTGTGTGTTTTTCAACTATAATTGTCAGCCAGGGGATTTTATACATTTATGAGAAAAATAAATAGATCAAATGCAAAACAGTCAAAGCATTTAAATAATATATAAGTATTATTCCATTATTTTCAACCTATAAAAAGATTAAAAAAGGAAATAAATGTCTACGTAGTTCATACATCTTGAAATTATTGTAAAAATTTTTTAACTCCAACAAATTCTTTTGTAATTTCATTCTTTCGATTTTGATCTTATAACCAACTTAATCGATGCAATGAATAGAATTATGAAAAACTATGAAAATATTATTATCTGATTTTAGCATTCCATATTTGGATACCTATTTTACATTCGCTACCACGTACAATTTTCTAATATCGGTTTCAATATTCAAACTTGTTCATAATGATAGAAATATAAAACTCTCAAGTTCAACGCAAATATATTAATATTTTATTCATTATAATTGACTTGTAAGATTGATATTCGGAATGATGATAATCCATATTGGACTATTTAAATTATATGGAAGGAAATGGCTCCTGACTTTTCAAACTCATTATGTTTATTACAACCTCACTTAAAAATTAAAAAGCGAACATATTAGACACAATTATAACGACAACAAACTAAACCCCATTTATGACGTATGTCACATGAATATGCAATTAAAAAAGTGAATGAAAATATATTTACAAATTGAAATTTTATATCGACTAGTATTTCGTACATTTGCCATTACTTTTTATAATTTCAAAAATTCGACGAGAAAGCGAATCACACAATTAACAGGTTGAGTGCCACGCCGATTTTACCGGGATTGTCCGTGGCGCCACGATAAACTTTCTATTAAGCGATACATATAATGTTGAAATATTATCTACAATAGATAATTTACAACATATAAACATGATTGGCATGTTAATTTCGGTGGGGGTCACCGGTGACCCCCGTGGCGCTGGAGGACGATTTCGCGCGATTGTCATTTATCTCTTTCAAAAAATTCAAAGAAGCTAGGAAGAATAATTGCAAAAAACTATACCAAAAAAGTCGTGACATATTGTAAAGACTGTGCCGATTCACCCTTCCTTTGCTTAGAATGTTTTAATACGACACATCGTAACGTGCGCGCACAATAAAACTATATTAAATGTATAAATAAAACTATTTTCAAATGTTTTATACTGCATTCATTTCTTCAGACCACTACATCAACGATGATAATAATAAGAAATTATAAGTATTGTCATTTGTTTAAATTATATATATTTCCATGAATCTGGGCGCGCCGGTCACCGGTGGCCCCCATGGCCTCACAGCCAAGTTAAGTGCCGGTCACCGGTGACCCCCATGGCACTCAACCTGTTAATATAGGTAACATTGTTCGAAATTCACCCATACTAACTTACTAGCGGTAATAACCCTAACGGAAGTATCTTTATATTGCTATCCGCCATTATACATTTTTGTAAAAAGCCATTTCCAATATTTTTGATAATGTTTTAAAACAGGTGATAATGGTTACGGCAGAACCTCAATATTTTTTTCTTAAAACTATTGAGCATTTATCATGATTGGAAATCCATCTTTTTTGTCCTGCATGCGCAATTTTTCTTAATGCATTCTGAAGAATCGTTAAAGACTTTTAGGAATTTTGTTTCCTGTCCGTAATAACTAAATCGATATTCCAAAGTAGGACATCGTAGTCCATATCATGCTGAACTCAACAGATGAGTGATGACAAGAAAGAATTTGTTCGTCTTTTCGCAAATCGTGATAACAATACGCATATATGTTGGATTTCTAATAAGTTTGATTTCTTTTGGTCTGAGAAAATTATTCTCTGACTCAAAGTTAAGTCAGGCTTCGATACGACGCCTCTATAATGCTGGTCTCCTTTTAATTTTACGTCACACTTTTTATTAGGCGTCTAATAATCGAAACTGATGCTTTTATTCTATTTTCCTGTTTATCTTTAACTTTACGTAAAATCAATCTCTTTTCCTTCTTCGTTGTAGCCCTGTTTGTTCTGCCTTCATATATTTTCCCACAATTTTCGGAGTCTTTAATGAAATTATGAATATACAGTATGGTTGAAATATCCTTCTTTCGAAACCTTCACTTTTCCAATTTCTTTAACACGCAGTGTCTTTCTACGACTTATAGCAACACAATACCAATAATAATATAAAACGAAATATAATTTATAATATTATTAGACTCTCAGTAGGCTCTACGGAACTATTTGTAAACGATCGTATCTTCACTTGCTGCGAATAACTGTAACTACTGTGCTAGAAAACCGACTGCGGTTACTCCACCGTGACTAAAAGTTTACTTCTCTGAGAGCTCAGGAGAGGTGTTAATGTTTCCATCGGTGCCCGCCAATACGTTACCTTCTTTTAATTATATTAGCGTAAGTGTAATACTACTCCATCAGTGTTACTATAGTGGATGCCGCACACATGTACACACAATAGAAACTCTCACCGACAGTACAAAAATTTCATAGAGCAACTAGCGGACTATGTCAGAAGTAAACCTTTGATATCACAGAGGTAGGGATGAAGTCGGTCCATCTCTCCTTCCTACACTGTGCTGTAACTGAGCATTGTTAAACAATTGAGACTATCCATCTGAACACAACGTTTGTTTCTTTGACAACCATAGGCATTGTTATAATCACAGACGTATTCATAGCACTAAAAACAGGTACTATAGTGAAGAAAAAAAATTGAGTGGGCATCCTTTAAAACGCAATAACTGTTTTACGACTGGACTAAATGACTTGAAGTTTTTTAGATGATAGATGTAGGATGATAGGATAAATGATAGGGTGTAATCTACTATACAATGACTAAACTGCTTTTTTCTAATTTTGCTATTACTTGAAATAACAAAATAAATAAAAACACTCACATTTTTCATCTGCACCTGCAGCAAAAGTTTAAAAAACACGTTTTGTAGATCTTGATAACTAATCTACATTAAGTACACGTATATCTAATTTGCAGTTTTCGGGGTTGCAAAGTTAGTACAGACATGTACATTACGTGCCGTATAGTAAAGACATGTTATATTATAAAATATCAGTGTCCATTTACATTTGAACCGATTTCCAATGCATTCATAACACAAGCTACGTCTTTAACGCTAGGTAATGCAAACGATTTTCGTCGGAAAATGAAATTACACGTTGACAGGAAACTTTCGTCAATAATCTCCGCTAGCATTCTGGCAGAGAAGCTGCGAAACATGGTGACGCATCGAACGACCCTCGAGTGGTTTATCCTTCAACCCTATCATCAACCTTATCTCTTGACGTGTCGCCTTCAACACGCTCAGCTAGAGAATGTGCGTTCCTATGAAGTATCTAGCCGACCGGGCCTGTGCGCAGCATAAGCCAACGGGAGAGATATATTTTATGGGGCAACATTTCCTTGACGGTGTTGGCATGTACAAGCAGCTACGGGGAAGTATCTCATACATCAGGTGTACAGACCGCCTCCATGAAGCTCCAAACAATCTCCGTATTCCATCCACATTCTCTCTATTTCATTTTATTTCTCGATCTCTAGACCCTCTTGTGTGCACCTAGCGTTCCTTGTTTTCTTCCTCGTCCTTTCCCTTTTATCTCCATACATTTTCGTCCCCTTTCGTCTGGCCCCTCTTCCGTATCAACTTCAAACAGCTTTACCTGGCCGCAATGGAGCTTCACATTTGAATATTTTAAAGGCCCGCATCGTGTATGCGGCGTCTTTTTTCCCAACGATTATCGGCTTATGTCACGCAAACCTTCATTATCCTCGTACCTTACTGAATTGAAACACTTGGTTTTAGCAGCCTTTGTTTCGTGATACGGCGCAATTACCTCAAAAATAATTTACGTCTTGGGCGCTTGACGCCCAAGTAATGAAATATCGTGTGCAGGATGCTCGCAAAACTCGAGCACTTTGAATATCTTATGGTTAATAGAAAAAACTTGTGATAGAAAAACGTGATTAAATTCGGAAGGATGAAGATTATGTTAACAGAAAATTAGATTTCTGGAATTAGAGTCTGGATCAGAGAGTGGATCTATTAATGGAAAATCTAGTGCGGGAGTACCCACCTGGGGGTTTAGTGTCGAGAGGATCCACGTGAGGTTTAATAGATCCCTAGCATTGGCAAATGTTTTCTTTTTATTTGAATGCTTAACGTCGTAACGACGGCGAGGTCATTAGCGACGTGAGTCGTTAGACATTGGTACTAGATATATCCGTAGAGCGTTTTGTTACTTCGAATCCACTTGAGGGTATTCTTAGCATTTCCCATATAGCTGAAAATTTCTTTCAGTGGGTTTGCCCGTAAACTTTCACCTGGGTTCAAAAAGCTTCGTATTCATTACAGAAAAGAAATATGTTTTCGAGGGATAATGGGTGTTCGCAGTTGCCGCAATAGGGTGAAGACATTTTCTTCAGGAGGTGATCCTATATTATACTTGTACGACTATTCTGAATGCTATTTATAATAGAGCTACATAGTCTCTTCTGTTGACAAGTCTTTCCTTTCCGTCATTAAAAATGTCGTTAGAGTTGTTGTTTAGTTTTTTTGTTTCTTAGGGTTTCATTCGAGAATCCACGTACGTTTGATGTGAGATGTTATTACTTTTGGATAGTCTCGGTGGGGTACGGGCATACTATTTGATGAAGGTAAGCTGGTTGTTTCTTTGAAGGTTTCGTTTGCAGCTTCGTTTGCAGCTTCGTTTGCAGCTTCGTTACTTGGAATTTCTTGATGTGGGGAAAATCATACGAATATAATTTAAGTACCATTGATACAGAGTTCCGCATGATGTTCTAATATATCTCATATCATGGAATTGTCGCCGGAGGATTTTTCTGTAGCCCATATTGTGTTTTTTTAATCATTGTATTTAACAACTATTTTGCAATGTTCGTTTTGTACAATTTTAAGTGCTTCATGGATGAAGTGGTATTCTCTCATAAAGATGTTTGAAATTTCTTCTATATTATATATGAAGATGTTATCAGGAGTGCAAAGCTGACGTTTGTATCTGTTTTCGACGCATTGGTATGTAGTTGGGTTGATGTTGCGTATTTATTGTTGAGAACATAGAAATCGGAACAATATTCAGAAGCATAGGTTTGTGCTTTAGTTTTCTTTGAGAGCTCTGTATTAATTTTTGGATAACATACAGTACAAAGGAGTAGATTGGCATATCTTCGTGTTGAGATAATAGATAATTGCATTCGAAGCTATGTACAATGCTTTCATAACCTATGGTAAAATGATAGTGGAAGCTTGGCACACTCTTAATGTATTCATATGTTAGATTGGCAAATCTTCTAGTTTCGTCTAACTTATTATTCACTAAATTAATGAAAATTTTTTTGAACATGTATATCGATTCAGTTTCAAGAAAGGGGCATGAAAAATTCAAATTTTCATATATTTTAATCAATAAATATTATTTTTCATTGGGGGTCCATGAGCACACTACGTGGGTACTCTCGCTAGTAAATCCCTACATGAGTATTGTGGCACTAGAGTCACACGAAGGTACTCCTAGCACTAGACTCCAACCTGAGTAATCCCGGGTTGAGGGGGTATTCTAATGTGTACCTTTGAAAAGATCAATTTTCTTCTATATATTCTCGAAGAATATAGTTTCAAAATTACATCTTTAGAACCTTATATGCGAACACCTAAAATTACGAAGTTATAGCTGTTTAAAGGACACGAAGACTTTACATCGTTATCGATATACTAAACTTTAAAAACATTTTTGTGGAAACTACGTTTTTTCGGAACTGTGTCCATGATATCCAATCAACGTATTCAAAATGTTAAGTACGCTTTGAATATATATGTAACTACAGCGCCTACTAGAATCAACCGAAAATTTTTATTTTTTTTCTATTTTTTAGACCTTCGAAGTTTAACAAAACATGCAAAACTCCATAATCGAATTTCAAAGTGTCGTCACTTTTTTAATTACCGACTGTTTTCTTTTGTTCTAGTTTCTGCTATAGTCAAATTCATAGTAATTAAGGAACTTTCACGTTATTTTACTTCAGACAGGCAGAATGGCCGAGATCATGAACACCGTGAGACGACACAGTGCTACTAATTTTAACTTTTTTTGCTCCAAACAATTATAAAACGTCGTTAAAGCACGGATAAATAAACCTTGTCAATTTTACTGCAAAAGGTATAATATTGGGTTGGCAACTAAGTAATTGCGGATTTATTTTAGAAAATCAAAGACAATTTTTTCATGGAACTAAATAACTTTATTCTGTAATATATTGCCCATTTTGATCAATGACCTTTTGCCATCTTTCAGGCAGCATCATAATCCCACGTTCATAAAACTTATGGTTTTTATTAGCAAAAAACTGAATCAGGTACGATTTGACATCATCATCATTATTGAAATTTTTAGCATTCAAGGAGTTTTGTAAAGATCGAAACAAAAAGTAATCAGATGGTGCAAGGTCAGGACTATATGGTGGATGTGGCAAAACATCCCAACCAAGCTCCAATAATTTTTGCCGAGTGGGCAAAGATGTGTGTGGCCTTGCATTGTCATGATGGAATACAATACTTTTTCGATTTGTCAATTCGGGCCGCTTTTCTTCAACTGCATTGTTTAATTTCATTAGTTGTTCAATCTAGACATCAGAATTGATCGTTCGGTTGAGTGGTAAGAGTTCAAAGTTGGATCATTTTCATTACGTTTCTTTAGCAAATCGCAGCTGTTAATGCGTTGCGTTAAATGCGTTTCTTTCAGTTCGTGAGGAACCCATGTATCGAGTTTTTGAACATAGCCAAGTTGTTTTTAAGTGATTTTCAATGCATGTATGTGATACATGAAGCTTCTTTGCAATCTCACGTGTTGTACTGTGACGATCCGAATCGATTATTGCTTTGATTAGGGCGTCATCAACTTCAACTGGACGACCAGAGCGTTTTTCATCTTTGAGTGAAAAATCACCAGAACGAAATTTGGCAAACCAATTTTGACACTGCTGTTCTTTTAAGGCTTCGTCACCATAAACAGCACATAACTTTTTATGAGCTTGCGATGCGGTTTTCCCTTTGTGGAAATAAAACAGCAAAATATGACGAGAATGTTCCTTTTGATTTTCCATTTTTCAACGAACGCCAAACGAAAACTACGCAACCGATCAAAAAACTTTTTTTACTGATTGACAGCTGAATTGCCAACTATCAAATAACAAAATGTGTTTTACATTTGTACTACGTCTGCAAACCTAAAAATTCAACTGAAGCCATCTATGAGTGAAATCCGCAATTACTTAGTTGCCAACCCAATAGTTTCATTACAAAGAATTATCTAACAAAGTTAAAAAAACACTTCACTCTATAATACTTCCTTAAATAGTACTGTAAAATACCATGACTGGCATGTGACATTGTAATTAAGCAATGTTATTTATAATTACATGAGTCAAACTTCAGTATCTCATTCGTAGAAATCTACACTGAGTTAGTATTTCCCCTCGAACATAAATATTACAGTGTAACAAACAATCTCCTTCTATTTTATCAAACGTTTATATTATTTTTTTATCATCTATCTGTGGTGACCTCCAACATTGTATGTGTATCTTCATTACGTAATATTGTTATTATACATCTATAAGTGACATAATATTGTATTGCAGGTTGTAATTTTTGTTAAGTATTGAGAATATTATTGGAAGTATATCTGAAATATATAAAAATCTAGTCTTTTCTTGAAGTTTACGTAAAAATCATTACTACATTCTTTTCTTGTTTTGGGGGAAAGTGCATAGTAAACAACAAGACGTACAATTTTCTATCATCATTTTAAAAGAAAAAAATAACATTAAAGTAAACATACGATGAACAATAATAGTGTAATAAGTAGAGATCATGGTTTTGAACATGTATTAGAAGCATATGTGTACACGTGTACACGTGCACTTCGTAGATACGTACTACTTCAGTACTTTACAGAGTTTGTTTCACAATATGTACAGCATACAATGTATACGTGTAACTAAATGCACGTGATTTAATACATGTGCATTTCAACATACGTGAAATAATTCACGGGTACACGTGTTCTTAATATGACACGTATTCAAGTATACATGAAATAAGTATCTCTAGTATCAACGTTTTGGGCACAAGCTATAACCACTATTTCATTTAAAACAATGCATTAATGGAAGATGTATTTGATATTTAATGATAATATACTCCTTATTTAAACTAATATATACAAAACATTTTGACTGCTGCATAATACTTGCAACTTACAAACGGAAACTTGTTTATTCATTCAATATAGTAATAGAATCGTTTTGAATCATAAAGGAAGAAACGATACAAATCAATCAATAAAAAACATGAATCAATAGATATCCATCACAAAACTCTGCGTTCTATTTAATTTTCCCCGCATTATTTTATTGATCCGTACCTAAAAGAAATTATAAAATTAATATAAATGATAAAAGTCATTTATTTATAGAAATGTATACTTCTTCAAATTCGTTTTGGCATAAGTTTTCATATACATTTGAAATTTTCTAGAGAATGACACATGGAACCTTATAATTTCCATCCATTTAGTTTCAAAACTAATTTAATATCGGTCGAACTTCCATTATGTGAGCCTGTTTCCGCTAATATCGATTACACGGTATATTAGAGAACTAATTAGTTTTTCTGATATGGATGATAGAATGAAGTGGAGCGGATCTGTTGATTTCATGTATTCCTAATATTCAGAAAACCCATCAAGTATCCTAATTACTAAAACATCAAAGCGGGACAATATTATCTCTTTCTTTATTTGGCGAATTGTAGTGTATATTATCATGCTGAGAATGGATTGCATTTATTAACCGTTCAGGTAGAGTTTATTTATTTCTCTGTCACAACAAACGATTCATTTGATATTTTATTACGACTCTGGTACTTAAGCTCTTTTAATTCAGAGAGGGAGAGAGAGGAAGTATATGTGTGTGTAATTTCTTAAAATATTTCTCCACATTCCGCTTTCATCTCCTCGAGTGCCTTCCCTTTTCCTTCCTTTCGTTATTGATTATTTTCTAAACTCATGTGCATTTATGTTTGGCTCTTCTTCCTGCTTTAATATCTCCTCTTATTACTTCTCTTGGTTTCCCTCATACATAGCTGCCGGTACATTTTCGTATTTATCTTCTCCATCTTTCCTTTTTCACAATTTCCTTAATTCCCTCCTCAGTTCTTGCCCAATACAGTTCCTCCGTTCTCTGTACTTCCCTCACATCTCATTCAGTCATCTCCTGCGCTTCTTCCTTTCTTTTCTCGCCAAATCTATAATGCCTTCTCCCATCCTACACCTTGCTTCTCCCATTTAACCTCTCATCCTCACACATTAGATGCACCGCCGCTGGTTAATGGTCGAATTCCACTCCCACTCCTGCTGTCATTTTTCTACTTCCCCTTATGGATTCCTATCTCCAGCCATATAATCTATTGCCGATTTCTCTTCTTCCCTTGCGAGAATCCACTCTTTCGTTATATCGCATCAGTTTTATCATTTATGTTCTTATGTATTTTGAAGAAAAATCAATCCCTATAATATCGATTTGTTATGTATGGTGATTTTTGTTTAACGCACGAACGACAGGACCCGGGTCCGTTTGGACTCAAAGCTGAAACATTATTATTTGGATACAGTAGAACCTCTGTTATATGAATTAATTTTCATATAATATAAGAACAAGCGTTTAACACTCAGTTTGATTTAATCTTACGTCTACTGTTCAGCTCGGTCTCCTGTGCTGGAGTTATTTCTGATCTACGATCTTCCTTATTTTTGCTAGCCGTGACTCCGACAAAATAGGTAAGGGGTTAATAGTTAAGAAAAAATGAAATAAAATAAATAAAAATTATACACAATCAAAAAGAAATCATATTTTCTAATCTTTCGCAACTTTTACAACTGCAGTATACACAGTTGTATAGAAGAAAACGAAATGTCGATAATAAAGAACTAGAACATTAATTTGAATATTTGAAATCCTCATCACGTGTTTGACTTGATATCTTAAGACAATAATTATTCCTTGGAGCTGCCTTTCTCAGATTTGTGGATCTACGTCTTTGAGATCAATGTTCATGCTATTCTAGAATAAATATAATATAATATAATAAATATAAATACAATCAAATGTAATATAAATAGCTAATAATTAAATCTGGCTGCTAGAAAAATAAAATTTAACATTTGAAACATCCGTAGACCACCATGTTTGCAAACGAGTAACTGTAAAAAATAGTAGAAAAATAGAAAGTGTGGGAAAATTCGGAAATTTTACGTTGTTTGTGAGCAAGATCGCATAGCACATTTTATCTTAGATGCGGAAATGGTCGATAAATGTTATAAAAATTGGTAGCGGCATGAATAGGTGGTATTATCTTAAAAGCTCTCCAGCAGCGAGTGTAGAAGACGTCGTAAAGTCGTCAGATTCAAAGCAAGTTCAAGTTTTATGGTTCTACGGATATCGCAAATCGTAAAAGCTTTTGAGAACCTAACGCCCAAATTGAGCAAAAGCCTTTGTATGTAACAGATATCCTTTAGTCCACCATTATTCCACAAATAATAACTTTGTTTTCCTATCCCTTACAAGAGAATTCTGATAGTTAAATTATCCTCAATGAGAAATCTGAAAGGAAAACTAGAACGATGAGGCGTTAATTCAATATCAATGATTATTTCAGAGCAATATGACTAACTAAGACATTCTAAATCTTATTAAGGATTTGTACATACTTGCATATTATTACAGGATTGTGCATTTATACGCACACATATTTAGCAAGATTACTACTTTTATTGCGGAAAAGTGCTGAGACCTGGAATCATATATTCACACTTTAACTCCACTATAATTAGTCGCAAACATATCATAAATATCAACTTTTCCAGAATTTACAGAAGTAAAAGCTTCCAATGAGTGTCTAAATAAATTAGAACATGGTAGTGGAGCTTACTGTGGGGTGACCAAGTGCTGTGCCTTTGGTTTGTTGTCAGACATTATTAACATTATATTTATCTTGTATTTATTTTTATTTATTTTGTTTGTCTTTTAATTAAGAAATGTAATATGTTTTATTCAATAAATATAAAGTTAATTATGCCCGAAATCAAACTAAAGGCACAGAAACTGGTCACCCCACAGTAACAAGTTCCTCTACACTAATTATAATTCACATGGAACATCAAAGTTCTTCATTCAAGTTACAAATTTGTGGAACCATCCTCTGCGATTGAAGTTCGTGACGTTCGTTTTGATAATTCTTCTTCATTCCTCTCAATCTCAATGATCGATAACTGATAACTTGTAATCAAATTACAAAAAGGATAAAGCTAAATGACTTATTAACTTATTACTCTTTTGTAGCTCTGTGATCATGAAGTCACATGTTCTGCATCATTGCGTTACATTAAAATGTAACTTCACTGTTAATTACAATGTAGTAAAAGTATTTCTTTCTGTCGTTAAGTTGCAGATTTTACTTCATACGTTAGAGTAAATTCACTTTTATTCCAAATTATAAATTCCTTCTTAATTTATACTAAGAAGTTGATATTAAATAGTTATAAGTTACATCAATTATTTTCAGCCCATATAAAAAATTCAGGTTATAGAGGATTAACCCTGTAATGATAACCTAGGGTCTCGTATAACCTCAAGAAAAAATTTTGTATACTAATTTTTGGCATTCTATTCCATAATAATTGCAAATACGGAGTAGCTTCAACTTCTTTGATATACTTGGATCTTGTGGTCTTAAAATATACATATTTAAAAGTCTTTCGAAAGATTCACATACGATACTTCTATGTCTGATTGATCACGTGATTAACACGTTGAACACCATAAGAATTATATTTAATTCACCTGATGTTTCATCGAGAGGTTGCGTGAATTAAATGGATTGTATGTTTTATGCAAATATGTAATTGTTACATTGTCAGCCAATATGTTAACAATCACCAAAAAGGGCATTAAAAAGATTTGACAAAAATTCTGTCTCAAGACCTACATGTGAACAAAAGATACAAAATTCATATAAACATGTGCTGCTAAAGCACGTCTGTGATATACAATGACTCACAAAAGAATTCCAATACACATTAAAATGATTTAACTTTCTTGAAATTCGACCAAACGACTTAAAATTTGTTGAAATGTTAGAGAGACCAGTTTATTAAATAATGTCCAAACAAAATGTTTTTAAAAATTGTAAAAGGTTAGAATGACGAAAAGAGTAACTTTTTCATGGAAAATCGATTAGCACATTGATAATAGATAGTAAGAAGTAAAAAATAATGAATAAATTAATTTTTTATTAATAATGAGATTTGAATAGGCGCGTCATGGTTAACATCTACTACGAGATAACTCGTAGTTGGCAGTCAATGGGTTAATATCGTTATGAGCTAAAAACAACTAAAGATAACTGTACGAAATCTGGAGATTTTCACAACTTTCATTTATATTTTACAATATAAGTTACCGAGATCTACAAAACGCATCGTTAAAATTTTCGTTTTTGGGTCAAATGGAAAGGTTAAAAAACGTGAGTATTTTATTCTTTTTTGACATTGCAAGTAATTATAATTTCAAAAAGAGGTCCGCGTGCCATTGTCTAGTAAACTAGTCCCTCTAACATTTCAGATAAATTCAAGTCATTTGGTCGAATTTTTAGAAAATTTTCCATTTTAAAAGGTGGTCAAATACTTTTGTATACCGCTGTATATGACAACTTTTGTTTATGAAACTGCAATGTAAAATGAAAGAATGAAAATATTTGGTAGGAAATGAAGAAAAGCAACAATATCTGGTTAATCCCAGAATCTCTGTATGAGTTGGACAATCTATGGAAATGTGTATTTCCGCGTGCATAGAATCTCATACAGAACAATCTGCCTTCGATTCGACTTGTGGCGTTATTCACTCCAGGATCTATGATCGGTAAAACATTTTTCATACTTTGACGTCATGCAGTATATAGGAAACGCTGTAAATCAAGCTTTTTCCAAACCGTTTTGTTATATTCTGCTCCCTTTTAATTGAATTTAATATTTTTTATCGACTGGTACCGCGCGTAGCTTTTGTACCTTATTTTTTTCACGATTCGTGCGGCCGATTCATCGCGCAATATCGTATGACGGCTTTATTCCGGGCTACGAGCTTAAAAATTCTCGTTTCGTTGCGTAATTCCACAATTTCTGACTGTAGACTTAAAAAAAGAAAAATTTGAATCGATATGCTCACACATATTAGCTCGTCATTATACAATTACATCCGTTGTGGCTCCAAGAATGTGTCCTGTAAATAGTACTTTCGTATATTAATAAAACGCACGTAAGCTGCGGATCTTTACACAGTTTTCTTTTTTGCAGCTTATTTATCAAATATTTAATTCTAAAAAATTTTCTATTTGCTCATTGGAATATTTATCGCAACAAAAGTAAACCAAAAATGCTATAATTTTTTGATAATATAAACGCTTTCTTTCTTCGTGGCATGAATGCATACAAATTCGCAGTCTACATATCAGTTGCTATTTTTCACAGCTGAATAAAACAAAACAGATATCTTCTGATCAGTTAACAAGGGATGATCACCAATCTGGAAATTCAAAACATTCTAAGACTTTGGGAATATGTAGAGTATATGTATATATGTGTTACGCAATCTTTATCTTGCGTAAAGTCACTTTAAGAAATGAAAATTAACCCCAAAATATTCGACTATTTTTTATTTTATTGCAATAAGTTGTAAACTGTACAAGATAGAAAAAGTCTTCAAACAAAAATTACTTCTTTTGTCCAAATCTTTTATGTGATATACAATTTGTTAATTGGACCGTTTATTTTGAAAGTGGTGTAAGTCCATTTTCTCTTGTTTCGAGAAAATTAAAGGTTAACATATCTGTAATTAAAAAATGTAGGCAAATTATATGAAGTCTGGCAATGTTTCTACTGTTTTATCAATATGTAATTTGGTTATTTTGTTTCAGCCATATTTTACTAAACTGATGTATACTTACAGGCTGCAAATGGACTTACACCACTTTCAAAATCAGACAATTGTAAAAATCGTTTAATTTCAATTTTGAAAAATCAAATATCACTTAAAATATACTTCATGTTAATCCAATTTTGTTTACAAATAATAACACGACATAAAATAGAAGTAGTATTTTTAATTTTAGACGCTAATTACATTGTTAAAATTACAAGATATTGATAGTATCTACTCATGCTCTGCATATGGCAGTGTTTCGAAATATGCATGATGTACCGGAGGTATATAAGGTAATAACTGCTTGGTGTCTTTATATATTTCATCAGTAATAGGCCTTGCATCTTGGTACAAAGGCGCCAGAGCGATTTTTTCAAATTTTAGCGGTCTTCCAGGACGTGTAGGTAATAAATTTATAGTTTTAAATTTTTTGTCCTTCATCGATGTTTTATATAAAATAATGTATGGTGCACTTTTGAGAAACCTCATCCAACATATTTGCAACCAATTTACCTGTTCTCCATTAGTGTTTTTTCTTATCTGTATTTTAATCGCATTTTGAAGATTTTTTATTGAAACGAAATTCTCTCGTTTCATTTCGTGTAAAATGAATTTATCATGTTTTCTACATTGTGTTGTCTACTGGTCGGCAACCATCTGCTAAGCCTACCTCTGTCAATTGGACTTACACCACTTTCATAATCGATGATTATGCAATTTCATTCACTGACCAATTTTAAATTGTACAAAACATGGGAATTTTTTAAGAAACACGGACTAGTTATGCATACAAAATTTACATTAAATTAAGCATGAATTATGTGATATCTCATTTTTTTCAAAAATGGACTTACACCACTTTCAAAATAAACGGTCCAATTATTTAAACAATTGAAAAAAGTTATAAACAAATAATGGATACTTTTCTTTAATTTTTTAATTTTCACGTTTAATTTTTATCGGCAGTTCCAATAATCATAAACTACATAAATAATGTATTTTCCTTTAATATAGATATAAGATTTGTTGTATTATTACTGAACTGTATACGTCAATTCATTTGTCAACTTTTGCTCCGCAATGAACCGAAAGAAGCACTTGATTTGCCGCAAAATGTTTAAATTTGCGGTAACAAGGTTATCTAATTCCCTGAATAATATTATCGTATACAAATTTAAAGTTTCAAACTTCCTTTTAAAGTTTCGTTTAAAAAAGATTTTGTGGAAAACATGTCAAACGATCAATGAATGAATAGTTCATCAAGTTTTTATATTCCGGAATGGCATCTGCAAGACACCTAGGAGAAAGGAGAAATAAAAGAATCGCGAAGTGAAAGTTCCGTTGCAGGACGGAACAGGTAGAGAAGCCAGTTACTGCATGGTGACCAATTACTGTACTTTTGGTCTGTTTTCTGGCATAATTAATTTTATATCTACTGATTAAGACATATTATATTTTTATTCAAAAAGATAAGAAATAAAAGAATAAGAAAATTAAATATATCTTATAGCCACATTAATTGATCGGCTCTACAACCAGCTTCACTAATTCCCTAACTGGCACGACGTACAATTTTCTATTACCGTGTGAAAGAAAAAATGACGTCAAAGTAAATATGCTTCAAATAATAATATCTCAACACTGTTTTGTGCGCAAGCAATAACGATTATTTCTATTGGAGACTAAAAAAAATGCACAGTTTATGTACAATTTTACAAAAACTAGTCTACATCTACCCTACTTGAGCTTGCACATTTTTACGTGAAAATGTTATAATAGCCGTTACTTTTTTATAAAATAGAGGAAATATTCATTCAGTGGAGAATGTTCATTCATTGGACGGATGAATGAATGTAACGGATGAACCGGTTACGTGTGCGTGTTTTGAAAGAAATTAAATCAATCCGGAACCCATTACGTTAATCCCCGGCGAGAAGATTCGAGCGAGTTAGGGGCTGTTTGTTATCCCGTGGCATTCTCCCCGGCTCCTGTTCGTTCATCAAAACGAAGAATCGATATAAATCTGCAGCTCGTAAACAGCTCTATCCAAGCTAGAAATCGAAGCGCATTCAGTGGCGTACCATGGTAGCACGGCGGGCAGCTAAATAACATCCACGTGGAGCCAGCCGGTTGCTAGACGATACAGCCGTTGTCCCAGATCGTAATATCGCTTTAATTATGTGCACCGTATTTGCGCCAGGTCGCGTTATTAATTTCAGGTCCTCGCGCAGAGAGACTTACCATTACGAGCTCGGGGGTTACGTTGGGGATCTCGACAGGCCTGTGCCATGAAACGACGCCGACGAACCGGGCAACGAAGAGGATGCGCAGGATGGGGGTGGTTCGCTCCTCTCTCGGGGTACTAGTCGACAGCGTGTGGTGGCTGCATTGCATTCGCCTAACGCGACATACGGCTCATCTTCGAGATGTTATTGCACAACGAAAGCGTCTCGTCCTGCCGTATGCAAATTATTTCGAGCGGTAAACTAAACAGCTCGAACTGGGAGGTAGATGCTACTCGCGAGATAGGTCGCCCCTGTCGTCGACGCAGTCCTAGGTAGCGTCCGTAAATCATCACAAGCTAGAGCGCTGTTAGCTCCTGATACTTACTCCACGTAGCCAAAAATTATTTAGCGGATCCTAAGTTTGCGCGATTATCTTCGTTAACCTTGCAGCGGCGCAGAGTTTGCGACCATAATAACCATCGTGTCTGTTTGCTAGCAGATGTCAGGGATTATGCCAGAAAAATGACTTTACCTTTTTATTGTTTTCACGTGCGTAACAGACCTGTGTATCTGGGGAAATTCCCAAATTTTAGCGTCACCTAAATTAGAAGCGTTTTGAGGAAAAAGAAACTTCACCCTGACCGCTTCAGCTGAGAAGACTATCCTGGTGGCCTCGGAAAAGAATCTTTTTTCGCAGGCTAGTGTAAATACCATCGAAAGTGAATAAGCGCATTGATTCAAACAGTTAACCGATCAGTCGATCAGTCAATCGGTCAGATACATAAATCAATACAGTTTAGATCAATCAGTTTGTACGCCGTCTGCACCGTCCATACTCAATAAAGCTTTTAATCCAGATGTTGGTGTGACTTGTAACCTTTCAAGCATTACAACCTAACGGAGTTGTAATTAAGTAACCTCGATGCTGACTCTGTTCGAGCACTATTCGTCATTTTGAAACGTAACACATCTAAGTTTTTACTAGCAGCTGATAAAATCCTTGAGATAGCATCGATAATATTCCGGACAGGACTGCATGTCAAAGTGAAAGAAAGCAAATTAATGAACATCACCTTTACTCTACGTGAACGCAAATGCCCACTGGTAACACTAGATAATACATAAGAATTAATGTTATTAATTAATTAACATCTTGAAAAACATGGTATTATAAGACAGTTCTACTAACGCCTGAGCAAGCGATTGAAATTAAGTCTCGAAATTAAGCACACGATACGAA
Source organism: Augochlorella aurata (assembly GCA_028455555.1). Lineage (NCBI taxonomy): Eukaryota > Metazoa > Arthropoda > Insecta > Hymenoptera > Halictidae > Augochlorella > Augochlorella aurata. Next base: position 287,590 of record CM052151.1, on the reverse strand, counting down.
ACCATACTAAAGTCCACATGAACTTGCAAGATACAACTATGGGATACAGCCACCGAGACTTAAAAATGTCTACAGTGAAGGAAGGAATTGATCAGATTTATCGTCATAAATACGGTACATAGTGGGAAGCTTGTAATTTTGGTCTTGTTCCTACACTATGTCGGAGTGGAAGTCATAATCCAATGGAGTCTCACTTAAGTGACCTCGGGGTTAACTTCTTGCAAAGGCTCGTATGATGAGAATGGATTAAATTCTTAAGCACATATCAACATATGACTGTTGCGGTTGTGACTCAGCTCAAGCAATCGAGGATTGCCATAATCACCTCGCCTCACGTCCCTCAAGACAAGCCACAAGACAACCTCAAGAGATCCTGTGTCGTATACTGGAATTCTTGGAGAACTTTGTGCTTGATACATAATCCATTACTAGAAGCGCAACATTCACGAATCCCAGGATAATGCCTGGAAACCCAACTAGCACAATTAAACTACCTGTACTAAATCGACCAGTTTTAAAAAAGTTACTAAATAAGACCTTGAATTAAACAACTTATTTATTTCCCGCTTAATCGAAAAATAATTAATGGATTTAAGAACATTAATTGAAGTTAAGCCTCATAATGCATACGAAGTATTCCAACTTTCACTTTCACTGTCCATGAAAATGAGAGTTTGTCTACAGTTTAGGATGTAACTATAAAAACACTATGATGTTTTAAGTGTGGAATGTCACGCACACTATATTGCTTCTATTATGAAAAGATTTGTGTCATCAGACTTCGAATCTTTGTCAACATAGTATCATGATTCACTGGTCGATGTCAATGCGAAACCATAGGAATAGCTACGTTTAATTAGTTATATTTGAACAGTTCTATGAGAAACATTTAATAAATTCAATGTTAATGCACATATTCTACTAACATATAATGTTCTATTCTTTAAGTATATATATATATAAACTTTTTCTGTACACTGAACATGCGACGTGGAAAAATATATATTCGAAAAATTTCTGCAAAAATTTCGTGCATAATTAACTTTATAATTATCAAATAAAACACATTCAATATTTTTATTCTTTTATTTGGTTTCTTTTTTAATTACAAAATGTAATATATCGTATTCTATAAATATAAATTTAATTAATAAACCAAAGGCACAGCAATTGGTCACTCCACTGTAATCGATCCTACTACCCTACTGTTGGGAAAATTGAAATAATCACTGCTTTATATCATTTATTCATTCGCCTGAGGGTATTCGTTGCTGTTTCAGTTGCTTCGTTACCTCTGTACACGACGTCCACGATGTCTGAGTTGTGTTACATGATACCATAAGGCCTTTAAATCCCTTTAGGCCTCTGTTTAACAACTACATGCGTTCACAATTGTTTAAAATCAGACGAAAATTTAGTGAAACCCACTACACAGGTTATAATACAAGACTAAGCACGCAACCTTCCGCGAATATTTAAAGAAGTTGCATCTGAGAATGAAATCGCAAATGAAGTGTCACGAGTTTTGTATTTGCTAGGGATCGCACTTCGTGTTCAATAATATTGCAACCAGATAAAACGTTAAAATAGGTGAAAACTTTTAAAGCCGCTACTTGTTCAGAATTGCCATTTACCGCCAGTTACAGAAATTTTATGGACTGTAGTCAGTACTCGGTAAAAAAGTATTTTAAATGGCAAATAGTAAATAGATATTTTATTTTAAATTATACATGTATTTTTGAAAATAAAACATTTTATCTGTTCAAAATAATGTACTTTTAAAAATAAATGATTGTAATAAATTTTTAAAATAATATTTTAAATAGTATTTTATTTGAAAAACACTGAAAGGATTTATGTCATAGTTCGGAATATTTTATTTATTTAATTTATTTTAACAAATAAAATAATCTTGTTTTATTAAATCAGAGCACAAAATTTATTTTGGGAATCTAAAACAAACGAAATACTTTTCCTCTGCATTATAAACGTACATGAAAGATGCATTTTGTTATATGCGAATAGCTGTATTTAAAAAGACAATAAATTTCCTATGTTTTTATGATTTATATTATTAAAATAAAAACTATTTTATTTTATGTTTTAGATTATCAAAATAAAATATTTATTTTCATGATTTAACTTTCAATTACCGAAATAAACTATTGTATTTTATTTTACGTTTTACATTTTCAAAATCAAATATTTATTTCATACATCAACTGTGGATTATCAAAATCAAATATTTTATTTACTAAAATTTTATGTCCTACTTGCAGTACTATTTTATTTGAATTGTGAATAATCTAGTATTTAAAATAGTATTTCAAATATTTTCTCTATAAATATTACCCAGCCCTATCTGTAGTGTCGCAGACTTCTTTAAGAAGTTCATATTTACGATCATCAACACGATTTAAAAGTGCTTTATTCACCTTTTGCTCTCATACTTTTGACTAATAGTGTAGCATCGACGAGAGTATAATAAAAACTCGATATCCTTTGAAAATGAATTTGGCTGTATTGGTTTGTCAACTTCAAAGCAACAGTACCGTGTGAAAAGATTGACTTCTTCGTTTGCGACATGAAATATAGACGTCCTTCGTCGTTCCGCTGGTCATCGTACAGGCGTAAATTGGTTACAGGTCAAACCAATAGTGGTCAGGGTCTATTATTTTTACCGATGTAATTTCTCCTCGTTTTCCAGACAGTTTGGTCGGCCGTCTCGCGGAAAATGCAGCCGCGGATTGCGGTTACCGTGAAAATAAATAATCCCCGAAGTCTCTTCCGTTTCTCGTTTCGTTCCGCTTCGCGTGTCTCGTATCTGTTACCTTTTTTATCGTGATACCGTCATCTCGTTACACTGTTCCGGCTTTTCCGTCCTCTTTCGTGGTTCTGCTGCTTCCATCATCCATGCAACCTTCCACCTGAATGTAATATGGTATTTTTGGGAATCGTCGGGTGACAACTTGCCGCTTGATTATTGAACTCCGACCGAAAATGTACATTCGTAAAGCGCGGGCACGACCTAGATAGCCGTTTCAAAGAATGAGATAATTACACGCGTCTTCATTTTTTAACTCGAAGCGAGTTCCGTGTGATTAAACTGTTATAAAAAGCCTGTAGATTTTACGCAGTCGTGGCAAAGACGAGTAGGTGAAATACAAAATAATAAATGCAGGAGATAAATTTAAAAATTCTGTTAGATTATTTTCAATTTATTGAAAATATTGAAAATAAAAATAAATTTTTATTCAACTCTTGTTTATTGCAATCGAAGCACAGAATTTGTATTTTACATAAAGATCCGCAGTCTAGGTATAAGGTAACTACAGTTGCTGTGAAAACAAATTCATTTTCTTTTACTCTTTCAGATAATTTGCAATTTATTCTTTAAAGATTAATTGATCGAGTACTAGATACGCATCTTTAATATTACGGGAATTGTATGAAATTTCGGATCTATACAAGACATTTTTTACATTTGCATTATATGCCCAGATAAAAAAGTTAAGAAACGAGAGTTATTTGATTTCTTTCTGTCATTCCAAGTAATAGCAAAATTAAAAAGTGAAAAACATTTTAGTCATTATGTACTAGACTAATTCCTCTGTCATCTAAAGAAAATTCAAGTCGTTTAGTTTATTTTATTTATATTATATTCGTCACTAATTTCATCGTTTTTGTTAAAAGCACTCCAATAGTTTCTAAGTTTGAAAATGAGTTTTGATAAATATTAAATTCTGAATTAACGATTCATTTTGTAGATCTTCAATGCATCATTCGCATTGAAGGATTCAATTACATTTTTAATATCTTTTTTAATATCTTATATTGCTGCCTGAATGCACCTCGTTCAGTTAGTGCTTTTACAGATATTCTTTTAAATAGGAAATACTAAATCATTTACAAGTGGAACATATTGACGCGATAAAACACCTTTAAATGTATAAATAAACAATAAAAATATGTGACAAATGCAGTACTTTTCGACATATGTTTTTATAAAAGATATGCAAGACGTATGCAATATGTAAAATATACAAAATCAAAAATATATTTGTGGACTCATCTGATCATGACATAAATTTCTGTACAGCACCTATTGGTCTACGCATTTTCTAAAAAAATATACATCTACATCCACTGGCTGGTTATAACATAAGTCCGTAAGGGACTTAAACTGATTTTAGTCAGTTCGTATTTCTCCAAGTGTGAATTCAGGTGAAACATTTATACGGGCGCCCTTACCACTGTAATAGATTTTAAAACGTAACTTCGGATTCTTGAAAAAAGTGATGTAAATGATCTGTGAACTTTCGGTTGCGCCGACGGTTTCGGGAAATGGTCAAACTTTCGGAACTATTTACTGTATATTATAGAGACGCAGCAACGTCACGAGCAGTTGTTGCAAACTTTACTCCGTAACATCACTTCGCCCGATGCTTTCGGCGATGCTCCGGAAGTTTTGGTATCAATACGCTACACGCAGCATAGTGTGAAGACCTTTAATTGATTTCTCATCGCATGTCGTTACTAGTAGTGAGTAGATTCCATTGGAGTTGTAGCTGCGGAGCTCGAACATTAAACTGAATTAGAACTTGCATGCTCGTGAACAAACTGCACATGAAACTCTACGCTGGAGTCAAATTCTTTCGACGGTAATCAATTTTGGCGTCATACAGTTCCTCAAAACGAACCTCCTGGCCGGCGCCAGCCAACGTACGCTCCCAGGAAGGAGTCAAAAAATACGCTGGAAAATTTTCTATAGGTTACAGAATAGAAGAACATAGCTATATTGGTTTTAAATGATTCTAATTATTAACAGGAATCAAGGACAATTTCTTTACATTATTATCAATAGACTGCAAATTTTTAAGCAAAAGAAATATTTTCTATATCTATTGGAATCACTTAGGAATCCTTTTCTTTGTTTAATCAATTCTGTAAATCGGAAGTAATACAGAGTAGTCAAGTCAGAATTGACACTTGAATATCTCTATATCTCTATAGAGAGATATAGAGATATATATATATAATATGACGGTAATAATTTTTTGTTAGTCGCATAAGTTTCGCAGATTTTAATGTGACCTTCCCTTTTTAGGTAAACATTTTCTATGAAGAAGTATTACTTATAAGGTCCCCAAGCCCCCGACGCTGATTTTTTGATGAGATTTCGCACAAGAGTAGAGCTTTATAGTTTGTGAGATATTTAATGTTAAAGTTGTTAGTAACAAAGCCAGGGCAGTAAAGCACTGCGCTTCGTCGCATTCGGACATGTCAGAGAAGTGTGCACAAGTGGTAGGGGAATAGTGGAGTAGGAATATAAGGGATTGGAGACTCCTTAAAAGTGCTGTACACTTTTCAAATGTAGACTTAGAACATCTACTTCAAGACATCCATCCTATCATATGAAAAAGCAATTAACTTTTAATAGTCATATAAATATTTCGAAATCAATTCTCTCGAACACAATTATAGATTAAGAAATTTGATTCTCATTTACATTGGCTTGGGGAATTGTTAGTATATAGCAAATAATGTATCTTTGAAACATTAATTTTAGCTCAGGTTAAATGAAAATAACTGTCTCAACTGGTACTTGAATGAGTGCTACGATAAACTCAAATCAGAGATTTACTCTTGTCGGACGGAAATCTTCATTATCCAAGATTGAGTGAAAGTTCAAGGCAGGCGTAACGAGGTCATTGTGAACAAGTTCCTTGGTCTAACAATTAGACAGCTTGTCAAACTTGGACATGTTCCCAATGAGTTTTCTGAGTTACGCTACACCACGTTCGAGTAAATTCGAGCTGGGAAAGCTTGAACAAACATCTGGCTTGTGTCACCAATCTTGGTCAAACAAAAACTGTTATATCCGTCGAATGTTTGAGCAAGTATGTTTCGTGTATATTAATTTCGAAGTTAAATTAAACATTCTACAAATTTTTCTTTCGTTAGTAGACGAGTCGAAAATAATTTAAAGTCATAGATTAAGAACATTTTCACAGACATGATTATGCACATAAATCAGTGCATTTAGATACATCAAAATATGAAGCATAAGTCATTCCTAAGATACTTTCCTAAATATACTTTCTTAAAGAAACATACCTTCTATTGGGTACTCGAAATTTCCGTAGAGCTACTTAAAAATGTATTTTTCATACAACATTTACTAAACACAAAAACGTAAATGGATGATAATTTTAATCTTGTGACGTGTCACGCCAATCATATATTGTTAACACAATTTTATCAAAGTCTATAATTAATCCCTCGCCGTACCATTATCTTCGCAGTTACAATGATTAGAACTTCCTTGATTGTCAGAATTTCTTCTAAGGAAAAGAAAATTATTTTTATCGTGTGACTACGTTTGTTCGAGTACTTATATATTGACGAGAATAGAACAGAATTTTCTCCCGACTTAAAAGAACAGAATAACATTCACACTTCACAGATTGTTACTAGAAGTCTTCATCACGAGTCAGTCTCGTAACAGTACTGCAAAGAGTTAATGTTTTGTTACTACTCTCTAGAGTAGTTGTCCCAATTATAGTATATGTTCCAATTTTCGTGCCTCCGGATTAAAAACTTATAGAAAAAGGAAAGTGAGATATATATAAATTGATGACCTATTTTTTTGTATTATATGTATTTACCTATTAACATGCAAGCTTCATGGAGGGATATCACATTTTTCATACGTTAAAATGTAATAAACATTTTTTAATTGATGCTACAGCAGAGAAATTTATTTACCAAAAATCGTAAGAAACGCTTGTTGAAGATTTTCGTATAAATTAATTATTATAAAAGGATTTCATTTAGTACTAGCAACGATAAAAAAACACTAATGATGCATACTTTTATATTTTTCATTTAAATTCGGTAATAGGGTGAGATTTTAGAACATGTCCGTATTTTTTCGGACCCTCTTGTCTTAGACCGCGTAATATAACCTAACCTCATGTTCATTCAAAACGATGGAACAACGTGCATGAAATACACACACGGAGATATGAAAAGGCAGAAAAAAATATAAATATATTTATAAAAATAAACATATTTACGCAATATTCTCGTCACAATTTTCACATGGAATGTGTCGGTGTGCCGGAAAATTGTTCTTTTTACACTTATCACAGCGTGCATAGCAAAGTGATTATTGTGATTCCCAGACTTAAGAAGCATGCACGAATCGAACAATCAACGGATTTATTGTGACCAGCATTTTTGCTCTACGCATTGTTACTCTTGGACTAATAAAACTCAGCTTGACAATCTGCCGTAGCTCCTAACAAATGGTAACAGATAACGGATACGAAAAGGGTCACACCGTTGTGAACGATAAGGCGGAACGACAGTGACGAATAGGCTTCCGTGCAGTTCCGCGAGGTTTCCGCGAGTGCAATTCCATCGGCAATGGACTCGAAGCCGCTATCATGCACGGTCCAGAGCAATTCCAATAGGCGATCCATTATCTTAAGCGGCGTCAGCCCAATCGATTCGCCACTCTGCTTTTTCTGATTCTGTCCCGCCTACCTCGAGAATGCCTCCTTCCTACGCCCCTCCATTTTCGCAAAATGCTAAACTCCTTCTTTTTTCCTATACCGGCTTACGAGGCACCGGCTTACGTTCGCTTTCGAATACTGTACTTCCCATGGAAATTGCAGTTCTCCTCGAGGGCTCAGTTTGTTGATACCGCGATTAATTGTCCTCGCGAACAGCCGCGAGCTTATGACTGCCGGAATTTTCTGCTCTTCTTTTTTCACTTAACCCGGGATAGCCAAGCGTTCGCCTAGTGATTGGACTGCGGGTTTTATGAATTTATAACAAAAATGACTGGGTGAAATACAAACTTATAAAGACATTAAAATAATTTAACCGTCGCGTTTAATAAATGAGGAAATACATTTAGATCAAACTTCTGTTTCCTACAATTAACGTCGAAACTTTTTATTTTTCATAAAGATCCGCAGTTTACTAATGATTCAACGATTCCCATTACTTCCTCCAATTCGTCGTATTTCGATAAAATGGTCCATCAAGAAAAATATCGCAGACATTTGAAATATTGAAGAGCGCAAAGAACAAACTGCTCAAAGAGCGTCGAATGGATGCTGAATGTGTGATGTTTATCCATCGTAGAAGCACGGAATGACAAAATCTGTAGGAAGTATCGTGGACGAAAGTAACGTCGTAAATAATTTAAAATCTGTTGAGATACAAAAACGTTCAAAGATATCCACAGATAGATCGCATCAAGAGAAGTTTTCTATATCGCCGGAAGATATTTATCACGTCGTATAACCTATTTTGTGACAATTATCATCATTTATTGTGTAAATTTCACTTATTCTTTACAAAATCTATTACAGCTGCAGTGCAAATTTTGGATTATTATGCAAGACTACAGTTGCAACATGTAAATTGTTATTTTAATCATGTAGCTATATATACACATATCCACAAAAATTAAGAAATATGTCACAGAGACGTATATTCTTGAATGTAACAAACCTTCTTAACATAGGATAACAATTTCTATTGTGTCAACGAAAATAATAATTTTATATTTTTATAACTTTAAAAATGTTTACTTCTATATAATTTTTGTATCTTTCACTTTTTTATTTATTTACTTTTATTATCCTTTTAGTTTGTTGTATGCTCTAAATAAAACAATATTGCAATATAAACAATCTGTTATATACTTTTAATTTGAGAGAGATGTTATAGAAGACATATTTATTTAAATATAAAATACTCAAATGTTAACGATATGTAAATTTTTAACTATAATTTAGGAAACAATTGAGTGTGTTACTTTAGATGGGACACCCTGTATACTAACCGAATTGACTTTTCGATAGCCTAATGTCTGAAGTATCTTGTGTTAAAGGCTTAAAATTGTAATTACTTATTCCATGTGCAAGAAGTAACATTTTTCTTTTTAGTAATCTTTAACGAAATCTTTGTAAATATGTAACTGATCGTTACTTACTGCTTTTAACTTCACTTTGTCAGAATGATTTATGACACAATTGGTTTATCCCAGTTTCTACAAGTTTCAAAATACTCTAGTATCCAGCTAGGAGAAAAATTGATGATATTATGGTTTAATGAGTTAAGTTAATACAATAAGCTATCTTAAAACAGGACTAAATTACTTAAATTTTGTTTAGATGATAGAGAGACTAGTTTACTAGACAACGATTAAAATACTTCTTTTTTAATTTTTTAATTTTGCTATTACTTGAAATGATAAAAAAATTTTTTAAATCTCGTTTTTTAACTTTTTTATCAAGGCACATAACGCAAATGTAAAAAATGTCTTTCGTAGGTCTCGGTAACTTACGTGCGTGCTGAAAATCTGATCGAAATCGGTTAACCCAGGATCAAGTTTAAGGCGTTGAAAGATTTTAAAAACTTTGAATTTCTTACAGTTTTTGACCAAAAGTGTCAAAAATCGTGACAAAACTGCGATAAAATTTCGATAACACTTTCAGCATGCAGATAAGTTTTGTGGACCACTGTAGATTCAATAAAAGTGCAACACGTTTTAGACTTACAAAGAGCAATGCTGAAGTAAATGTTTATATCTGTATTAGATACGTGTAAAAAACAATGTAAAACGAAGTATTTATAATGCTTCTATATTTATAATTTAATAATAACGTTTACTGCCTAACGTTCATAAAACTGTAAAACTTAAATACGTTAATGTTCATACTTTATACTTTAGTGTTCAATTTGTATTTGTTTAAAATGACATGTACATAATTTCTGTAATACCTTGTGCAAAATTAACAGTCACCAGTCACGAAAAGCCTAATTGCACGATCGACAAAACATCTTGAAATATTACAGTGATTGTAAATAACGATAAATAACTGGTAAGGTTGTAAAAAAAGTTCATTGAAAATGTGGCAATGTACAACGTTGTATATATAAATGAGTGATATGAAAATACACGACAATATCATAAACTCGTGAAATTTCCAAGAAACTAACCAAATTCGTAACCAAAATGAATAGGTGAAATACAAAATTATAAAGACATTAGAATTTAAGAAAGCAGCTAGCTCATAGTCGACTTATTAAAATTATTAAAACAAAAAACACATTTTCACTGAACCTCAATTTCTTACAATCATTTTATTTGACTTTCCTTTGCATAAACATTCGCAGTCTATTTTTATCTAATCAATGCGACATCGTTCTACTTAAGCTGACAATAGAATGAATAAAATCATTATCATATTTTGAGAATTTTAGAAACACTTGAATACAGGAAGCATTTCAAAAGTCAGTCTTGAAGTGTACCCTCGTACAAAATTCACTCTCCGGAAAGCTGTTAGGTAATTGACATTTAAGGGGTTAAATACGTAAAAAGCGTTTGAACTCTTAATAAGTTGAGATAGTTAATGCGAAACTCGAAAAAGTTTCACGTCGAAAGCTTCTTAAGGTTTACCTTAATAAGAATGCAGTTTCTATTCAATATGTACTTACTCAGGAAAACTTGACCCAACTTTGGCAACATTAACCCTATCTAAATATTCAATGATCTTTTTCCAGGCTGCGGTAGCATAGCGCCAAAATCCACGTGGGGTAAAATCGCGACCATGGGTTACGCCAGTCTTGGGATCCCGTTGACTGTGGTCTACCTATCGAGTGCCGGAGGTCTATTATCCAGGTGTGCCAGGGGTGTCTTTACCCGTGCACTTTGCTGCTGCCTTTGTTCAAATTGCGGCTATTGTTGCTACGATGAAAGAAGAATGGAGGTGAGCAGAAAATATTCTAACGACTGACAATAGCGATAGAACAACAGCGATTTCAGTAATTAGAAATAAATGATGCACAAACAGAATATAACATAGAATATTAAATATAACATAAAATATCCAATTTTAGAAAGGTGGGCACGTACGGATTTAGTCTAATTTTTAAAATTTTCGTTTCAGTTAAATCACATAAACAGTAATTAAGTAGGTAGTTGTTAGTTAAGTTTTTCATTCATTACACTTTTGCTTTGGCCATACAAAAACTGGCATTTAAGAATGCCAAATTAGAAACATCATTTTTTATAGCTCCGAAAACTTTTGAAAGATTTGAATTAATATCACATTTTATAAAAATAATATTTATGTGCAACACATGGAAGATTAAAATACATAGATATATTTGTATATGATTATTTGAACGAAAATTTGTATACATTTAGCTTTTTAACTTACAATTTAGCACTTTTTATGTATCGATTTGAATTCTGAAATTTCCAAATTAAAAAAATGTTGATTATTTCGACATTTTAAGCATAAATACAATCTTATTCTTGTAAACCGTACAGTTGCATCGGAACAAAAAGACGAAAATATACATATATTTTTCAAACCAATTAAATATATTATCATTTATTGATTTAAAGATAACTGTAAACATTTTTGAAAGTTTTAATAAATTATGAGATGTCTTATTAATTTCCAAGGAATTTAAAACGACTGTAAAAGGGAGAAAATAGTTCAATATGTATTAGACACCTAAATTCCTTGAGCATACGTAGGTGTTAAACGCAAGAAAAGATGTACGATGTTCAATTCTCATGAGTCCGGTAGATCGGAGATATATTACCGTTGTATGGTAAAATATGAATATCTTTAATATTATGCAGAGTGAATATAAAGTGTTGTAAAAAAGGAAATTGGACTTACATTTCTCAGAGGTACAATAAGCAATAAATACATTGAGCAAATGGGGAAATAAATATTTAAAAATGCATGAAATATTACTGTTAATCTCAAATTATTTATGCAATGATACAAGATCCATATTTACATATATAGTTATCAAAAATAAAACAATTGATAGTAGAAATAAATGTAAGCAAATCTCCACCACAGTACTACGTTTCTGAACCTAATTTTGTACATTTTGCACAGTTTTCTTTTCCTTACGTAATAATTTTTTATTATTTTTTGCTTAATCGATACCGTGCATCTAAGAGAGCAAAATTATATTTACATGAATGTACTATACTTGAAGAATTTTTCCTAAAAATTCAGAGTAACAGTTCTCAAGGCGTATAAGTCAATTCGGTTAAGTCAGTTATGTTCGATACAATTACTCCAAACCTGTCAAAGAATTACAAAAAAAATCGATTTTTAGGGCAAGTGTAAAACCACTTTTATGTCTTATCCACATAAAAATTGATATAAATATTTTTGATGCGGCCGCATCGTATCTGCCCGATATTTCAAACTTTCCAAATTAAATGTAAAATAAAAAGATAAGAATCCAAAATTTAAAACATACAATCCTACTTTAAACGCCCTTAAATGCATGCAAGCTCCGAATAGTTGCATGTCATATTTTCGATGACGCCTTTGCGAAACCGAACTCGAAGTTTAGTATTTCCCATCGATCTTGTTCACATTTTTGAAAGATAACTTGTGAAGCAGAACGAGAAAGCGGTGGCACTTCCTTCGTAGATCGATCTTAAAATTGCTTTTAAATTGACATGGGCCCAGGAGAAGGAGAGACGAATGAGAAAGAAAAGGCAACAGGAAGAACTGGCTCAGCAGCAACAGCAATTGCAGTTACAGGAGCCCTTTTATGTCCGCGCAAATGCGTCAACGTTCACAAGCACAGTGGAAATTAAGGCCAGCCCAAAGGACGAAGTGTCGAGTCTTGGCTCCGGTGACAGGCCAAACGTTACTATACTCGCACCAATCAGCATTTGTCTCGGCGCAATGCTCTGCTACATCGTGGCAGGCGCTTTTACTCTACACAAGTTGGACGACTGGTCCTTTGTGGGTACGTTGCAAAAGAGATTCCAGATTTTTCCCAGATGAGTCCCATTCTCTCGAAAGCCTAAAATGTATCACGCGTGATCGTAGTGTACTCCATGATATGCATAGAAAACTGTCGAAAATTATTCAACGTACTCAAAGTACCGCGTATGTACATTTCCAATTTAAGAGAAAGAACACGTAACACTTAATAAAATTGTATAATACAAATATATTCCAAAATATCTTCAACTGCAATCTTTATAGACTGTTACACTTAATTAGAACAATTTGAAAAACACAGTTTAACGTATTTTGCCTTTTCAATTAAACTTTCAACTTTTATGCACATATCTAATAACGGTGATTTTACGTTAATGTCAGATATAGTATTCGTATTATGATTTGTTTATAGAAATGCAAATCCTAAACATTGGACCGACATGGCGGAAAAAGTTTAAGTGATATCAAAGAACAAATTCAACTGAAATGATATTATAAAAACCTTAAGTTCTTCATTATCAATGCTAATATCGTGTGTTATCTTTGACACCTGCATGCTACCAATTTGTACTAGAACTTTTAGAAAACTTAAAAAGTGGATTTTTTTAACCCTTTAAGTGTTCACTCTGTAAGTTAAACCGATGAGAACCACATTGTTTGTGGTATTTATGAAAAATTCGATCTTTCGAACTCCCGTTACACAGGGAAAGGAGTGATTGCTGGGGCGGTTTAAAGTAACTCTTTTCCTTTGCGATGATATTGGTTGCGGCTTCGTTAACGACGTATTAACGGAAAATGCGTATCAATCACACAGCGAGTACGTTTGACGCGTTTCCGCGCGACAGCAAGCGCTACACGTCATTAGCCGCGAAGGCGGGACGTCAATCGCCCCTATCAGCTCGCTCTTTGATTGGTCTATGTTTTCGGTTAATAATTCATAAATGAAACCACGGAGAATATTTTGACTAAGGAAAAAGTGACATTAAATCGCCTCAGGAATCATCCTTTTCTAGATATAACGGAAGTTCTGAGACAAATGACATTCGTATAATAAATACGAATACAACATAAAGCCATAGAAATGTCATAAAATATAGATAATTCTTTTACTATACTTTCTCATTTTAGGGACCACTGAAAGGGTTAAATACACGATCGATGAGAGGCTTACATTACGCATCTAAACGTTCTGTTTCATGTTTTGATCGCAGATGCAAGCTACTTCTGCTTCATGAGCCTGAGTACGATCGGGTTCGGCGATATGGTTCCCGGTTCCTACCCCCGTCAAAACCTTTACGAGTCGAGGAACGTAACCATTTGGTTTTGCTCCTGCTACATAATGTCCGGAATGGCACTCACCGCGATGTGCTTCAACATCCTCCATGACGAAATCGTCCATAGGCTCAGCCATCAGGTGGAGAAGCCGGAGCCGATGAAGGCCAGCCCGAGCGTGGACGAGCTGTCGACAGATCCTTTCGCGTTGACCTCGTGACAATTTCCGTCTGGCAACCTGTGCCACAGGAGCGGCACCGACGAGAACGACATATGCGGAACAGAACCACCTACCAGTCTGTTCGCCCACGAGAACGAAATCAATATCTTGAAGGACTCTTTCAATCAGGTAGACGTCACTAGAGACTGCAAGCCGATCTTAAAGCTCGAGGATCACGTGCCGTCGATTCCTAGTGTTTACATGTTGCCGAAAGTCGACGAAGAGGCCGAAGAGAACACCGAGATGTAAAACTTTACCCTTTCTTGTAGCTCGAACAAGTATGCTTGATCTAGGTAACGATGTGAAAGGTAACCCGGCGGATAGAATGACCCTGGGTTAATAGGTATATACTACACGTAACGCAAGATATATGTATGTTAAAAATAGAGGAATACTCATTCTATTATAATGGTATAGCGCGCGCTTCGACGTATAGAAAAATCGATGAAAGGCCATTCATTTAAGTTTATCGTCGACGTTGATTGCAAGAACAATTTCAGTCGAATGTAGTTGCAGATGAGTATCTTTTGATGAATTCGTCTTTCGGGCCGTATCTTCTCGAAAAAAGGGACTCTCGTCCTACAAGGTTAAGAAATTTATGATTTCTCAATATTCGTCGAAATAATAGACATTTAACTAGCGATCAATCGACTGTTTTTTTTGTGCAGAATTCTTTGCGACTGAACATTCGCCATTCCGAAGAAACAATTCCACGGGAATGCGCAAAATACAAAAGCAATATATTCTCGTGGAATACAAGAAACGTCGCGATTTCAAAGAAAGTACGCGAGTAGAATGTCGTTTCCGAGATTGACAAAAAAGGGCTTCTTTATTTTAGTAAGATGCGATTTTTATCATTTTAACGAGCATAATTCGTTTACCAATGCTAAACTTTAAGTTTTATAGTGTAGAAGATATTACTTTATACATATAGTACGTTTATACGTATTATAGATATACATATATTATTATAGACATAGCTACCATGTACATTTATTTCAGTCAAAAATGACGACACCCGTGGAAGCCGAACTAGGACTTATGCATGTAGTGCTAACGTACTCATCGGTACCGTGTCTGATAAATCCAGTAATGGTACTGTAGAAGTTCTAGCGACAAATAGGGTATCTTCCAGGTGCACGAATTCTATCCTAAATGTACTACGAATTCCAAGAACTGTCTGCGAACGTTTCTACGTTAATCCGAGGCGGATTATGAAGGCGGATGAATATCGTTGCGCGCATTAGTTTTTGTTTAGGATCAGCAACGACACGTTTCTCAAAAGTAAATTCAACAGCCATTGTTGTTACCTTTATTCGAAACTCGGAAACGGCATACCGACTTGCATAGAAACAGATTCACTGTTTTTACATGCCTACATTAAACTTGTAATTCCATATTTAAGCACTCACAAGAAAAAAGCATTCTTACTTGTAATATAACCGAACGAATTTTTGCGTCTAGTCTGCGAGATGGAACATTTCAACGTAATCAAATGTGCACACGTATGCTTATACACGTGTATCATTGTTTCTCATATTCTACGCATCGAACAATTAATCCTCGCGCAAACGATTTCATTCAGATATTCTACCACTGCCGTAAATAAAAAGAGTGTTACCTGCATGAATTTTAACGTATAAATACCTATAAATCTAAATATCGTAAAGAATGGATTTTTGTCGGAAATGGAACTTAAGTAAGCTTTTATACCAGTAATCTGTAAAAGTTCAATTTTTTAAGAAAATTTCAACTTTTGTACATATCTACTTTTATTATCGATTTCTACCGGAAACTTTTTATATTCTATAAAACTTTTAAAAGGATTGTTTGTATTATAAGTTCGCGGGTCGCGTAATAACTTGACCGATAATCAATTATACAGTTATGGGAATGTAACGGATTATTCCTAGTATAAATATTCCACCGGGCCATCGACTAGACGCAGAAATTACTTGCGACAAACGAAATCACATTCCACTACTGTGCTCAAGAACAATAACTAAAATACTGTTAAAAAATAAGCACTAATCTTTAAGAATGTTGCATATGAAACTACCCATATTGTTTAATATTGATATTTGTCATAGACTACGAAATTATGGAGTACGTAATTGTATAGCCTATTACAGTTAGCTATAAAATGCAGTTGTCCTTATCGAGTACAATGCAGATCACATAAATTGCAGAGAATTTGCGTGACGTTCCTTTGTTCAATTTTAACAACACGATTGTAATTGATTCTACGCCGTCGCACTTACATGTATTTTTCCTTAACCCTCGCGCGGCGTGCCGTCTGGCAACTAACAGCAGGGCGGTTACTAGGTAGAGAGCGGATAACTTGAGACGCCTTGCGACACTCAACTGTTTGTAAACATGGATTCGAGTGAACCCTGAATCCGCCAAGCGAGGGTTAACTTTCCTTCCCTTTGCCAACTTTTTAAATACTATTTCTACGAAACAAAGAATGTTCGTTTAATTGCTGGTATTTTTGCTACAGCAAAATCCAATAACAAACACCGATCACATAATATAAACAACAATTTATAAAGTTTTTATTCGTAATCAATGAACTTTTATGAGACAAACGAACATTTTCGAAACATTATTTGTTCAAAATTTCTTCGTATTACATGGAATATATTGCCAAATATAGACTAACATCTGGAAAAATATAACAATGGAAAACACTTTTCTACATCAATTATTTTTTGTATTCTCATTCTCATACTCCGACGATGCAATAAAAGCGAATACCAGCTATTCTATATTGAATTAAAACAGATCTACAATAAAGGATAAATGACTATCCCGTAAACAGTTATTCTGCAATCCTGAAATATTGGGGATCTGCTCAGTACGTCCGACGAAAAAACCGTGTGCAAGTAGTAGTATTTTAGAAGTGACCTTTTTCTGTTTCCTGTAACATATCATAAGATGTAAGCGAACGAAATGCTGAGATCTTTTCGCATTAAAATGAAAAAAAGAAGAAGATGAAGAAAAGGACGAAGTAGGTGACCGATGAACGATCGACGCAATTCCAATCTTTGGATTGCTAGCATCGGGGCCATTGGTTCCGGCTGTGCAACAAAATTGGCAAGCGAGTTTCGTACGGTGTCTAATAACAATCGATATTAGCTTGAGCAGTTGCTAGAGTTATCGTTATCACTCCGTTGGTGATTCGGTGGAGGATCGTGGCCGGTAACCAAGACAAACTTTACTTTGGTGCTTGCACCAGCCCATCCAGCCATCGATTCAGCCCAACTGACCGAGCAAACTTCCTCACACTCGTTCGATTCATTGTGAAAGGCCATACGCGTTTCTAGGTGCCGACGCTTGGACAATTTATAGCGAGCCACGATTATAGTACGCCTGTCAAAAACTACTCCGTCGAACGAATTTCAGTATCTGTTGAAAACATTGTTCAATCACGGATGATGGAAATATAGGGTGGCCCACTGGTTTCTTTTTAAAATTACTGTAAAAATAATCCGTTCAATATTTTCCAAAATTTAATGCTTTATTAAAAAGAGTAAACCTTCCAAATAATTACGAAAAATAATTTCAACGGCACAACATGCCACACCAACCATCAATCAACCACACATTATCAGTATGGTAACCGTGTGTCTAGTCGCTTTAAATATGTGCCGTGGGCACCACGCAGCTGAGATTTGATATCGTTGGACTTTTTTATGAGAAACTGTTAAGGACCGTCGTTACTCTAACAATTAAATCACTTAAAGAAAATAACCATCGAGCTATTTATGAAATAGAGCCATAAACAATCGGAGATGCATTGGAAAATTGAGTCGTCAGGATAAACTACTACCAAGTCAGTCGAATGAACTTCTTTGAGTGAACCTACCATTTGAATGAAATTACTTTTCATAATTAATCGTTAGGTTTACTTTTCCTACAAAGCAAAAAACTTTGAAAAATATTAAACGGTCTTTCTTATAGTAATTTAAAAATGAAACCAACCAACACCTCATAGAATAAAATGATCGTTTTCAGAGGAAATAAATTGTTAATCTAGAAATATGTTTTCTATTAAACTATTAAATAAGAAAATTAAATACTGATTTGACGAAACATTCTAGTTTTCTGGGGTTAACGTAATTTCAATGTAACCCTTCGTTTGCGCTACTGTAACTTATAATCTACTGCTCTACAGCAGTAATAGCAACGCTATTTTTACTTATATCAGCGTAAAATAGAAGGATGGAGAAAATGTAAAATTCTTGGTTAAAAATGCTCAAGAGTTAAAGGACATTGTTTTTTATCAGTCTCATGATAATGATACTATCATATATCATGACTATCCTTTCTATTTCCTTAATCTACATAAGGTGTCAATCTTTCTTTTTCATACTTATGCAAATAATTGCCTTGGTTGTCCTACAAAACAATTTTGATTGAGTATATTCTACCGGGGATAGTAATTTCATTGTGCACGCAATGAATCAGAGTACATATCGATTATTTCGATTATTATTTAAAGTATTCAAGAGTTATTCTGAGCAAGATATGGCCATATTTATTTATTTACTGTATCTCGGTTTATTTTTGTACTCATGAATATAGTTCCCCATAAATATATAGAATTTTGAAATAATCACAATTGCTTCTTATAATTTGTATACACTGGAAATACCATTAAATTCAACTGAAGCAATTCAAATTACTCTGTCGGCACAGAACTTTGTTGAATTTCTTCAGTGAACCAAAACTTTTTGCCCGAAACAATCCAGAGCAACCAACGAAATCGTGAAACTGCAGACGGTTTGGTAGAAAGGAGGTAAAGTGAGCATAGCTATTGAAGTAATAGTAAAAGAAAGTTTATGGTCCAACGTACTCGTTTATAGATCGCATAAAATTTGATATCAGAACGTAGGGAATATGTTTTACAAGCTTCGTTACGTTACTTCAGTTTTGACGATAGGATCGACGGCCTGCGCTTCTCTGCTGCTTCAAGACGTTATACGGTCGAATGTATTGAAAAAAGTCGTCGACTTTCCTTATTCGAATAAACAATCTTCTCTTTTTTAAATTGCTATAAATATAAAGAACGAATTATTTTATTGCGTATTACATATAGAGGACGCTTTAGCCGACGGTAAAGTAATTTTTTATCTTGGCGTATTAGAGTAGCAAATTTACAATGTCTTTAATAATTATCTAGATAGTTAACCCTGGTACGTTAATGCAGGGTCATTTTGAACCACGAGTGATAAGATGGCTTGGTAAGCGGTAGCATTCCGTACAAGGACAGCGTTCGAAAACAGTATCGACACCAGTTTCCAATACAGCTTTATTATAATTCAAAATGACTCTGCATTCGTCTCACGCGATCATCGTAAACCATTTTTCTTCCGTGGGTTAAATTGAATTTGGGAATACGTGCATTATTAAAAAGGAAGTGTTTAAGACAAAAGTTATTGGAGGTAAATGCAAAATCAATACTAGTAGCCAATGACAAACAGACATACACGGACAAACAATTTTCATTCCTATGCCAATTGTGTCTTAATTTGAGTTTACGTAATTGCTAACTACTACATATTCAATGAGTCAAACGACATTTGATATTAACCTATTACATTATCACGGCGACGTTCGAGAATAGTTAATTTCGTTGAAAAATGTACACCCTTCGTGTTCTTACCTTAAGTATCTACAAATATAAATTCAATCCTACATATTAATTACATTAAGAACTGAGCTTCCTTATTTACACGATCTCTTGTCTCGATTTGCTTTTTCACAAACCAATATCGTTCATTTAAATGTACAAATATCTTTGTTTCGTTTTTGTTTCGTCGGAATTAACGTGAATTTGTTCGATTAAATGTTGCCTCGCACACATTCATAAATCTGAACCAACAATCCACAGCAGACCTACACAATTTTGGAGCTTCATCCGCAGTTTCAATAATATCTCCTCTCTTGGCTCACTATGAAACTGCAACAATTCCCAAGCGGATAATCAATCTATTCTAATGGACTTTTGCTAATTACTTTAGCTTGATATATGTATGTACGTGACGACAGCAACTCATTGGACTTCAAATATACACATTGTATTAATGTATGAAATATCTCTATCAGTGTCGGTAAAATTGATAACGATGTCGTCCCTTGATACAAACATTGATGCAGATAATGACGAAATTGTGTCTGTAGTTTTCAAGTCTGTGAATTTGTCTCGAATATTGCATTTTTCACAGTACAATTAAGACAAATTTATACTATCCAAAGGATGCTTATGTAACTAATGTAACTCTATACTTAATTTTTATAAAAAATCCAATTATTGTTTTTTAAACAGATGTCTCCAACTCTTATTAGTTAATTTATTTATTAACTAGACAATCTTGATAACAATTGATGTAAAAAAGAGAGATACCGCAATTTATAAAACATCGATTGACATTACTAAATACCACTTTATATGTCACAGTCACAAAAACTTTAATACATATTAATAAATACAACATTTTTTTTTATCATTAACAAATTGCATTAAGGTATTTATCTTTGCTTGACCTACGAGCATTGTAGATGTCGCTATTACACCACGAAGTATTTTTTTAATTCATTCCCAAGTAAAATATGCCATTGTTTCTCCTACTTAACCTAAAAGAAATAAATTTAAATTTTTAAATAAAATTTTTCGCATAACCACGTTTGAATACAAAAAAAATACTTTTGATTGCAAATGGATGTACTATAATATTTCATAAAGTGTGTCAACAACTTCTATTAATTGTTCAGTGCATCATACTTATTATAAGCACGAAGAGACACATTTTGAATTGCGACTTATTTCTACCAAAAAATAAAAAAATTGTGCATATACTTTTTTTAACTATGTTTAAACAAAATACAGATCCATTTTAGTCGCACAACTACTATGTTTCCAATTCTCACAGAAAGACACAATGCAGAACAACACAGAATATTTCAAAGTCAAAGAAATTCTTAGCGTTATTGTGATTAGTATCCATGCTACTTTACAAATGCGATAATACAATTAAGAATACAGAAATGGAGGTTCCATGCTCGCGAGAGCAAACACGAAAGAATTATTTTTTCTATGAAATGATCGTACGATAGCATCGTGTTCAGGTCCAGCTTGTATTCCCATTGCAAACTCTGTCACTTTGAGATTTCTTATTTCATAAGATTTTCTTCCCACACATCTCTTGACCTCGCATCCTTATGTTCTGATTTCTTCCCCTATACCTCAGGGAAATATAACCAAGTTCAAAGCACTCGTCGGCCGCCACAAAACTTTAACGCAACAATTTTGCGAGGAAAGTGTCCAGCGGGATTCTAATTTATAGATCTCCGCTTTCGAAACAAACAGGAAAATCTCCACTCCATGTCCGGCGATTTTGCCGACTTAATAAATCTGCTTTGCTGTTTGCAGTTTCCACAAGATGTATAATATAATTTTTATCGAATCCCTCCCATTTAATCTATCTATCTATAATGCAAATTTCCATTAAATTGTTATCACTTCTCTAACGTAAATTACATTTCAATGACCGGACGAAAATTGCATCTTACGTACTCACTAACTTTACTGTATTCTGTTATACCTTCATTAGCTTCGAAATTTACCTTTATGTCGTCAACGAAAACGGCTATGTTCTCTCGCAACTGGAAGAAACGCAAAACAAAATGTGGGAGGATTGCTCGAGCGATTATTCGAAGAAAATATTAAACGAAATGGATGATCGAGGAGGTGGGATATGATAGAAATAATTTTACGCCGATTGAATTTTCACGATTATATCGAATTGGCGGAATTTGCTTCTACCGTCCTTCCGTTATTGCGTATCCTATTGTATAAGACATAAGAAATCGCGGCGGACATACTGCACTCGAATATGACTCAACATTCTGCTGAATGTAACTAATTGTTAAGAATTCGAGGATAACCATGTATTATTAATCGGTAAACGATCGACAGGTAGTAATCATTATTAACGGGTCGTGAACAGACATTGATATTCGTATCAGACAAAACGTTGCTGAATTTTTCTAATATACCTTGTATATAACACTGAACGTTGTATAATATTAACGATAGACAATGTAACATTTAATGTTAGAGAAACGCTCTCGACACATTAGGGCTAAATTTCTATTTTCACTCTCAACCATTTTTGTCTAAAGAAAAGTCGCGAGGACTTGCGTAAATATATGCTATCAAAGTTTCTCACAGACTGATCGTGATCTATCAACGTTCTGAAAGAAACACTTTTGTGCACTTTATAGGATTCACTATATAGTATTACACATTCCATCGAATGTAAATCTTTGTACAGAAGGATCAATTTCTGGAATCAAATGATATTGTCAATGACGTCTCTGTTTATTTGCATTTTCTTTCAAATCGATTTTACAACAAATTATACAATATACGCGTATGCGATTAATGAAAATTGATGTCAATGTTTCACACATTGATGGCAGGTGTCGTAATTCATTTCGCTCGATATTCGTAGAAGCTAATATGAGTACACGAATGACTAGACACGGATCAATTAAGGGTATTATTAAACGAAACGATCGAAATTTTGAAAAAGAATTTAAAAAATTTACACCCTTATTATTTCCTAACAAAAATATTTTCCTAACGAAACAAGGAAAACATTATCATTTCTATTATAAAAAATCCTCTGAGTCGCTTTTAAACTTTGCTACATTGTCTTAAAGTACGAGATGTTTAAATGCAGAATTACGCCGATTCTAAGAACATTAGGCTAATAACAATAACAATAATAATGTTCACAGTTCCCTGTATCCTTACTATCATTGATGAATCATCTCAGATATTTGTACAAATCGAACGAGTTTAAAAAAATGACAAAAGCCATAGCAAGAAGAAGAAAAGACGATAACAAATATTTCTTTGGGACTTCTCGCGCATTGTCGATTAAAATAAGTTTCTTGAATAATGGCGACAGAGTGTCATGCATACTTATAAGATATAAGGCACGTCTAGTTGTGCAGTTTTGTTCATTTATGAAAATATCTCTTTCATTCGTTACCTCCGTATGTAATACGTGTCGCTCAGTCTTTCAACCTTTTCCGAAAATCGTTGCGTCTGAAATTCGAAGCGTTTACCCATTTTTCCACTAAATCGCTTATATCGGCGCCCAATTTTTGTAATGGCGGTACATGTAAATTGGCGAAAGAGTGTGTTTGAAGGCGAATGAAAACGAAAGACAAAGAGAGAGCGAGAGAGAACATTTGGAAGCTATGAAGCAGTGATTCCAGTTGATATCGTGTAAGAAATTATAAACATCAATTAATAATTTGTAAATAGTTAAGAAAGTCAGCGATATGGGAGAGCATTCGTCGACGTCACTGTAAATACACAAGAAACGAATTGCTGAGTACTATACGTCTGTATAATCGTTTGTCGAACAATGTATCTTATATTACAGAATAATAAAAGAAAAATGACTTATCAAACCCTTGATTTCTTAAATTAATGTTCCTTGTGTGCGTATTAAACGTAATTCCGCTGAAATACAACACATACCCAAAATGTCGTTAACCAACTCTAGACATATTTAAAATGTCAAAATACTTACAATTTCTTAAACATGTATTTACGTTAATCACAACTAACCATAGTTAAAGCACACAGAATAATTAACATTAAAATTAGATTTCGCAAAGACTAAATATGATGGAGCAGAACGAATTTCGCTTCAATTTAAATTAAACACTTTAAAATGCATAAGATTCACTTAATTGGAACAAGTGTATGATATAATCGAAGAATATGCATTTTATTAAACGTCGTTTAAATAAATATTAGAAAATAATTTTTGTCGAGCAGTAAGCAATATTATATTGTGATCGTAGAAGATTGTTTCTCTTGCAAGTGTAAAATTATATATTTTTTGGCGTTTGAAATCAATTAAACAATTACGAATGTCACTATACATACGAACTAAATTGACGTTGACTCACAAAATTATTTACTAGAAAAATCCCTATTATGTATAATTCAACGGATTGCGTACATTTTATCATATTATAATTTAATCATTGTTTAGACAACCTAATGTATAACGCACTTTATAACTCAAGATTTCGGAAGATTAAGAAAATATTACGTTAAACACGTTGTATGTACATATATATATATATATATATATATATATATATATATATATATATATATATATATCTACATATATCATATATAAATATAAACGAATTTTGGTATACGTATAACGTATGATAAAACGTTTTGTCGTTAAAAAACTTAATTGCTTTCGAAATATTCGATTTTCAAGTATTCATGAAGTGTAAAAACATATCGTTGACAATTAATATGCATGGAGTTCAGCTTAACAAAATTACACAAAAATCAAGAGTAATGAGATTGTAATACATCCATACGTTGAGTTATATAGCTATAGTCAGAACGCAAACAATAATATAACATAAGAAACAGACGCTGACCTTCTCTTAATTAGGAATGCGATGATTCTTAAAAACAGATACACAACATTAAATCGGTTAACTCGTCAAAATTTAAAAGGGAATTCTAATATCTCTACCGAATATTTAAGTACCTTTTTGTAAAGAAAACAATTCTATTAAAAGATTAGTGCGATCTCACCTATTGCAAGCCGTTGTCTTCGAATTTGTATAGCTAACAGAAATTCTGAATTGTTTAAGACTGTTTTACAAATCTTATATGAACACATTTTTGAAAAGCAATTGAAAAATAAGACATTTTGCAATTATTAATTATCATTTTTAAATAATCTATAGCGTTATAAAAATATAGAATAGCTAACAATTTATGAATATCGTAAAGCCATAAAGTTAACAGTGTAAATAAATAAATAATAATGAAAATGCACTTTTACATCCTCATCTTCTAACAAAACCACCATGTATGAGTAACGTTACAAATTGTCATGCCAATATAATTTTCGTTCAAGTTCAATTAGTGTTTAAATTACAATTATTATTCAAACTACATATGTTTGTAACAATTTCAAGTATAGTTTGCAATGTAAAAATTTCAGAAAAATTAAAATTAATATGAACGTAGCATTGAATACTTGATAGAGATAGATAAACTGCACATTGTTTTATACATATACATATATAATATATGTATAATTATGTTCTGAAACGTAACAAAAAAAAAATTATAAACAGTAATTCGAATGATCCAATTTAATTCTTAAATTATGAAAACGGTCTATCCAATCTTTTGCATATGCGTCAACATTTAATAATAAACGAAAATATTGTAGAATTTTTCGAAATTTTT
Organism: Augochlorella aurata; assembly: GCA_028455555.1. NCBI lineage: Eukaryota > Metazoa > Arthropoda > Insecta > Hymenoptera > Halictidae > Augochlorella > Augochlorella aurata. Next base: position 261,975 of record CM052151.1, on the reverse strand, counting down.
TAATTTTTTCCCTTTCGATCGACAAGCAGAAGTAACTCTATAATAAAAAAGCAAATTTTCCAATATATTATTTTTATACTTTACCGCTTATTTTATTTTATCGTGAACCAAAACCTAGAATTCCAATCTTTTTAATGAATACTATCAATAAAATACTGACATAATAATATGTGTACTGGTCGAACAAAGTTTTCGTAATACATTATTTCAAATGCAATAAAACGTAACGTTATATAATATAATAATATTATAACATAAAATAAAATATGGAATCAGTTATGTAACATAATAATAATGTAATATAAAATATAATATAAGGTTGTTATAAATTTTTCTACCAATTAATAACTTTGAGAACATAATATTTATTATATAAATTTTTCAAAATCAATAATGTTGTTGCTTTACTTTGAAGAGAAAGATATGGATAATATTAGCAGTTGGTATTCGTTTTCATGGATTTTCAATTATCTTCAACAAATAACAAGAGTTACTTATCGATGCTAAAAATTTACTCCGAATCTGCAATATTTGCGAAATCTCCAGTAGAGAGCGCAGGTGTTTGATCAGGCCGGCGCTCAGGAGAGACGGAAGAACATATGTTTAAGTAGTGGCGCATGCGCATTCATTGCTTCCGCGACGTACCTAGCCATCTTTCCAGACAAGCAAAAGTGATTGTTTTCAGCTTTAGTCTTATTTAACGGAACTTTTATTAATGTCAGAGCCACAGTCCGCGCTTCTACTACGAAAACAATTAGCAGGTATCCAGTAAAAAGAGTATAAGTGTTAAGTGTAATCCGTGCAACGCATTCGAGCTCGACGAAAAGCCGGAACCGTTTTCATACTCCAAACTCGTGCGACCTCCTCACCGCCGTGTCTCGACCTTCAAGATTGCTTTGTGAACATTTTTCCTATCACGATATCAGTTTTATCGAAACCTCTGCAACCGTATCTGGCCGCCTGTTCGATCTTTCGTTATCTCACAGTGGCCCTGCGCTCGATTAGGGCGTGAAAATCAATACGGCTACGGAACCGTCGTGTACCTCCCATGAATAACTTTAACCTAGCATTCGAAATCGCGTTTGTCCCTAACAATATCCTTACGCGATATAAGTCGTTTTTGCTTGCAATTTTCATGCACGACGAAGGCCATTTTCACTGTTACCAAAAATAATTACAGGCTATGTTATTTATAGCATTTCGTACGTCACACCGTGGACGACGCGATTTCGACTAAAAAAAAAAGAAAAAAAAACGACAGAAAACCATGCCGTGCAACGACCACCGAAGGTCAGCCTCCTTCAACCCGCGGTCTATTACTTTTGACGCGCGATCAACGCGATAAAATATTTTAAATTATTATATATCTATTTTCTCTTAAATTAGTTTTTATGATTAGTTTTTAAAACTAGGCGCTCAAATTTTTACATATAATATTGAGTCAACGCTGACTCACCACTATTAACTCGCATGTATTTAACGGTTATTTAGTAAAGTTCGATTTGACCTCCTAACCTGTACCAATGAATAAGAGAAGTGTTACAATTTCGTTTTCTATAAATATCGTATAGTCTTATGTTAACAGTTTACTTCTAATGTTTCTATTATTAAAAGTTTGAAGTATGACTGATTGTATAGCATTCTTTTTAAATGAAAGAATACTTTTGGGGCCTTTAATCTATATAAATTACTGTTTTTGTACTTTTGAGATTGATTTAATATAGTTATTGATAGATCATTTCTGCAGTAGAGAATTATATAAATATATTAAGAAAAAATTTCATCTATGCTTTCTTTTGTTCCCTAGAACTAAATAAAAACCCAGTAGAAGGGTTTTCAGCAGGCCTCATAGATGACAATGACATATATCAGTGGGAAGTACTCATTATTGGTCCACCAGATACATTATAGTAAGACTATTTTTATAATATTGATAATTGCATATTTATGGTTCTATGCATAACCATTTTTACATATCTTTTCATCCTTTAGTGAAGGTGGATTCTTCAAAGCACACTTAGAATTTCCAAAAGAGTATCCACTTAGGCCACCCAGAATGAAATTTATAACAGAAATATGGCATCCAAACAGTAAGTTTTATTTCTGGAGTCTTGAAATATGAATAATAAAATGAAAATAAATGTTATGATGATATTATTTTCTGTTTGTAGTCGAGAAGAACGGTAACGTTTGCATATCGATTTTACATGAACCTGGAGATGATAAGTGGGGCTATGAAAAAGCTTCGGAACGGTGGTTACCAGTTCACACAGTTGAGACTATTCTCATAAGTGTTATTAGCATGCTTGCAGATCCTAATGATGAAAGTCCTGCTAATGTGGATGCTGCCGTAAGTATACTATGCATTAATAAAAATTCTAATGATCAAATAATGTTAAAATGTTGTTAACAATAAAAAATATCTTATTACAGAAAGAATGGAGGGAAAGTTATACAGAATTCAAGAGAAAGGTGGCAAGGTGTGTCAGAAAAAGCCAAGAGGAGTGTTTGTAGGAGATGAACAAATATTCAAATGGAAAGACTTATTTAATTCTGGTAAGTCTATTGAAATACATGAAATATTGAAACTAAATATTGTTTACTTATAAATATGTATATATTTATATATCTACAGGGAAGCCGTAAGCACTGTAAGAAAGAAACCGATGCTCAGCATTAAGCTAAATGAATCACAGTGCCACTAAAAACGGATAAAGCCTGACCCATCCTTATACAAAGCGAGGGAAAGAGAGCATGTGTGAAAATAGAAGATAAGTTCACACACCTCTATCAAGTTTATACCACCGCCACTGACGTACCATCCATTGATACGAAGAACATAAAGGAAATACATGCAGCTCACCTTTTACATAATAATAAACAGCTAAAAAAAACTAATTTACACATATACATGAAGCAAAAAATCATCTGTACGATTATTACCTTAATATTGATAGTTATAAATTTAACTTCCTTGTCCCTCCTGCTCAAGAGCTAGCCCAAACCATTACATCTAAAAAGTCTCGTAATTTAAAATGTTTATGTTTATCATCATTGAATAATAATTCCTTAGTGTCGTTTCATATTTTCTTACTTTCGTAAATATATATAAATAAATTTTTGTAAAGTCAACTACACGGTATATATATATATGCTACAATCGTTAATGTAATGCCAGTAAAAATGAAATCGAAATATATGTGAATCCACAGTGACACTGAAGCAAACATTATGTCGATTAAGCTGTATAATTGCAACAATGTAAAAATAATGTGAAATTTGAACCGTAAGTTGCCAAAATAACAAATTCTAATTGAAGTGATAATACTAATGTTATTATTGTTAGAAATATACCATTACTTGCAGCTGCTAAACATATTGTAAAATTAAATACACATCACAGAGATTTTGTATACATTCTTGATCAGTGCTAGTTTTTGTAAATCAGATCAACATTTCTATTGTATTGAAACTTGCGGTTCTAAATCATAAATATACTTAAACTTAACTGATTTTTGTTCAACTATATATAATTTCATATTGTCAATTAAATTTTACAAGATGAAACGTGTCTTATGTTAAACCTATTTAAGAACCATACATTCATTAACATGAAATTAAAAAGTATATGATAAGATAGATATTCATAACAATGAATATCTATCATTATACTGCTTACTATTATAGGTGATATTAATTTTATGAAATTTTTTAATATGAGTGAAAGTAATTAAAATTTTCAATAATAAATTCTTTCACGTAAATCTAATTACGTTACACAATTTTAGACACTGAAAATTACTACATTAAAGATATAAAAATTTGATGTATTGTTTACATCAACTTAGGAACTGCGAGAAAGGTAATAAGAAATACAAAATAGTATATACACATACAACTGAAAAATCAATGGAAGCATTCGTATAAAAATAATTGCTAAAAGATATACATAGACGGCTATAGTAGTATAAACATATCCTTAATAAAACTGCGTATCATTGTTTAAATATTCTTATTCCATTGTCAGTATGTATCATAACATAAAATAGGATTGATTATTCATTTTATAAGTTTTATTGTTCCTCAGAATCTATAGTATCGACATAATAAAGTATTTGTGACGTTGGCGACCTCTATTTTAAATTTCAAATTGTATAGATACTGAAAATACCTAATTTATCTACAATTTATAGTACCGCGATTTCAAAAACATGTTTACATACTTCGTGAGTTATGTTATGGATTGAAGTCGTGCCATACTTAATACCTCTATTTAGAGATTCGCCATAATTCCTTAATAAAGTTATAAGGATACTTCAGCGGTCACTTTTTTGGATATTTCTAAACTATTTGGAACTATGAACGATGAACACATTGTTTTAACATTACCTGATACTCAAAACGCAGACTCGGTATGTTTAACCCAGTCTCAATCTCAAGATTTGTCACAAGAAAAGACTATGTCTATCTGGGGAAGACTATGCCCCATTAAGTTACCATTTAAAACAATGGGTAAATATACTTACATATTAAATATTTTTTAACATATTCACGTTGGTGTGGGTCACTAAATGTGTCATGTTCTTGCATTGGGTACTGCTGTATAATGTTGTATTACAACTCTCCAATACTAAAATTTACTTATTAGTAAACATTAAATAAATCACAACTTACGATCCTGATGAGTTATTAGAGATTTATTTATAAATTAGCAAAAATTAAATAAGACAGCAGTGTGCTATGTATAGAGATGGACATTTGTGTGAATGTGTTAATATATGTATATACGGTATGCTAATTTCTAAATATATATAATTACTAATATAGAATTGACCAAGGATATATACACACTTGGTCGATCAGAAAGCTGTGATATTTGTATAACTAAAAACGATTTAAAACCAAAATGGGTTAGTGTGATGAGCAAAGTACACTTTAAGATAACCAGAGAATATATTGATGATAATTCCAGTGATGCTGTAGTATATTTAGAAGATTTAAGTCAAAATGGTACTTTTGTTAATAAACAAAAAGTAGGCCGTGGAAATAAAGTTGTACTTGAAAGTAACGATATTATATCGTTAGCACAACCTATTGTCGCTGGTAACTATAATATCTATCATAAATAAACTGCAGATTTTATGCATTTATGACAAAAATGAATAGATGAAACATAAAACACTGATATCATTAAACAAATTTTATAATTTGATTATATTATTTATAACTCATGAAAATTATTCAAAACATACATAAATGTTTATGCAGTTCTCGATTTTTGCAATGGATGCACAAAATTTTCATTTTGCATAAAGATCCGCAGTCTAATCATAAATCATTTGATCGTGCATTGATAATTATTCCTTCTATTATTATATGTTTGTAACAGTATATGTGTTCATGAGTACTGGAGCATTTGAAACCAACGACTTGCCTCCAGAGCTCAAAAGCAGATATGCTGTGTCTCGCAAATTAGGGTCTGGAGCATGTGGAGAGGTGAAATTGGTTTTCTCAAAAGTTGGATGTAAAAGATTTGCAATGAAGACTATTTTGAAAATGGGTAACATGACAAATGGTTCAAAGAATTCATTAAATAATCCAGAAAAAATTATGAATGAAGTCAAAATATTGAAAGCTTTAAAACATGTAAGTTCAAATAAATTGTGTCTTGCTATAATTATATAATTAACATCAGTATAATATAATATAGTAATATAATCCATTAACAATCCATTTCAATTTTAGCCTTGTATAATTAGAATGGAAGATATTGTAGATACTCCAAAGGCAGTGTATATAGTTTTAGAGCTAATGGAGGGTGGTGAATTGTTCGAAAGGATTAAGAGCAGGGGAAGGTTGACAGAAAAGAGTGCAAAATTAATATTTTATCAAGTTGTACTTGCTGTCAGTTACCTTCATGACTCTGGTATAACACATAGAGATCTGAAGGTATGTGTTCTGAAAATGTATTTTCTCCTTCAATGAGATTAGTACCAAACAAATCTTATTTCTTGTAGCCAGAAAACATATTGTTAGCTAGCCATTCAGATATTACATTAGCTAAAGTATCAGATTTTGGTTTATCAAAATTAGTTGATGCACAAACTATGATGAAAACTTTTTGTGGTACTCCTATGTATGTTGCACCAGAAATATTATCTAATATTGGACGTGGTTCATATACGAATCAAGTATGTATGTTTATATTTCTTTTAGAATTTATAAATATTAAAAACAATAAATTTCATTAGTTTTAACATTTTTTCTGTTATCAGGTGGATGTATGGAGTTTAGGAGTAATATTATATGCTTGTTTAAGTGGTTCAGTTCCCTTTAACTGCCAGGATACAAAAATGAGTTTACAAGAGCAAATCAAAAAAGGATGCTACAGCTTTCCTGCTACAAAATTCGGTCATGTTACCAATAAAGCTGTAGACCTGGTATGATTATTATATAAAATGTAATTATTGTAATAGTATGCATAATTTTCATTTCTCATGGCTCCATTTTTAGATTCAACGTATGATGACAGTCAACCCGAAAAAAAGGATCACTATAAAACAAGTTTTGTTGCATCCCTGGTTACAGGATCGTGAGCTGAGAAATTCTGCAGACATGTTATTATCTGAAGAAGATAATGAGAACATGGCACCTCCAAGTGTTTCCAACAGTTGCCAGTACAAGAATGAGCAATATCGAAGCCTAGCAAAACGAGCACGGTTGGAAACATAAGTTCAAAAATGTATAACTAGCAATAAGTGGTATATAATTGAAGAAAATTATTTATTAAAAGCAGGTTATTTTGAAACTGCAACTTATTGAATGTTGCAATGATAAAATTATTTGACTGATCATACGAATTCTAATTTATTTGATATATGTTAAATAATATATATATATGATGTACGTTAAATCATTCTTTGACGAAAATTGAAATGAATTTAGAAATTTATCACAAAAAATTAGTAATTAAGTATCATAGTAGTGACATTTAAAAAAAAGTCACAATTTTCATTAACTTACAGTACAATTACAATAATGCCAAAATTAGTTTACATTAAATACAAAGCTATTTAATAAGGAATCTATAGTATTTGAAATGAATACCAAAATATTATATAAATAATAGTTATCAAATATTATTTTCATACTTTGCATTTCTTATATGCTCATAGTTTTAAAAATTTGTTAATTATATATTTCTACTTGATTAGTGTTGACATATGAAAAATAAGTCCATCTTGACAAAATTTAAAGTAAATAAGACTTTCTAATGCAAAAAAACCTAGTGTATATACAATTACAAAAGTGTTCGAAGAATAATATTATGTTGATTACACCTCTTGTTTCTCGACTACTTATTCCTCCCTGCACTGATATACATCTTCGCCATTACAGGGATGAGGAATTGGAGTTTCCATATCCGGTCGTTCCTTTTTAGCAAGTCCCGCCAACAGACGTTTTATTTGAGCTATCGCTCTACCAGGACTCAAACCCTTCAAAAAAATTATTACTTTAATCTCAAATTTCGGTTTAGTTGAAGTATATATTACTTTTTGGTTTCTTTTTAAATGTAATATTTAATATATTCAACCTTTGGACACGTCTTTGTGCAGTTGAAAATTGTATGACAACGGTATACCGAATAAAAATCTCGTAATTTGCTGAGTCTTTCCTTATGTTCCAAATCTCGTGAATCTATTATCCATCTGTATGCCTGCGTAATTGGACCATAAAACTTTCGTATTGTAGACGTTTGTACTACATTATTCTTGATTACTGGATTTGTGTGTAATCTAGTAATTCTAACAACTGAACCAAGTTATAACTAGCTCTATCTCTATAAGCTATTTTTCGAATGAATATAGCTGAAGCCACAATAACTGTCCACTCCACTCCTACGTTGCAAGCCTGAAATAGTAAGAGTGGGATGGACAGCTATTACGACTTTAGATAGTTTTTTCAAAAGAAAAACAGACCGAAACAACATTCTGAAATCATCATACAGAAAAATTGTTCAGTGTTTAATGAACCTTATTATCCCTTAGCAGGTAAATTTTCAAGTACATACACTTATATCCTCTTTTTAAAATGGGATCATGTCCTACCCACACAAGCCCATTCCTCGTAAATTGCAACGTACCTGTAACAGAGTTGCAGGTCCCAAGAATTTATCGCCAAGCCACCAATAAGGTGGACAGGAGAAAGAACAACATGCACAAAGTATGCATTCATATGAACCATCCAGCTTATCCCTATCTCTAGTACTTTGTAAAATTTGTCGAACACCAATAAAATTTTCTTCCCCCGGACGTTTTAAATATGGCTGAATAGTTTGATATTGTTTCAAAAATTGTTCCATATCGGTTATCAAATCTCTGATAACATACGAATGCGGTAAAGGGTATATAACTATTGGCTTGGGTGATTGTGTTACTTTCCTAAGAGGAAATTATAATATTTAGGATTATAATATTAAATACTGTTTATCAATCTGTTAATAAACAGCATTTACTGCTGTCAGTAAATCATAAGTTACGTGAGGCAAGCCAAAGTGTTGACTCCATTAATGTTCATCGAGCAACTTCCACAAATGCCCTCGCGGCATGATCTTCGATAAGCTAACGTAGGATCGTGTTGTGCTTTTATTAAGCCTAACACATCCAACACCATCGTTCCGCATTTATTTAAATCGACAGCGAACTGTTGCATATAAGGTTTTACATTCTTCTTCTCAGGATTCCAACGATAGACTCGTACCGTCTGCAGCTTTGGTTTTTCATGCATCTTTAGATTGGGAAGTATTAATTAATAATAATATGCAATAATTGACCAATGAAAATATATACTGATATGTCGCTGTTAATTCGCATAAATTGCTTACAGAATCAATACGAAGCTTAATATAACGCTTCTATATAACAAAACACAAAATATGAGTATTATTTGTTTAACTTATCGCACTTTTCATAGAAATGATAGTATGGAAATGTAGGTACGATTCACCACTGCACTAAAGACGAATAGATATGTTCAAATATATCGGTGCTTTGCAATATGTGAATCTTCATTGCAATATTAGTAAGAAGACATTCTTCTTAGCACTTAAAGGTAATGTGTACTTGAATATGTATACATGATTAAGGGCTTAATGTCTGCTCAATAAAACTGTTGTTTATTAAAGCTTTCAGCAGTAGATCAGTTTAATTGTTCTGAAACTGAAATACTATCGAAATGATACCGATATTTAGCATTTGCTTCCAATTTCTGCATATAGGTATTTACTTATTATGCGATTTTTCATGTGACTATGCAGCTAGCGTTGAAACTTTTAAACTGCAGGACCGCATAACAATTATTTGTACAATTTTCAAAAAGTCATGACATAATGATAAAAGGAAGAAAATATTCAAAAAACATCAATTTTCTAAATGGAACAAAAATAAAGTAAAACGTAGTTGATCGCTAACTTCTGGAGTCGTTTTGCATTGTTCTATAAGGACACGCTCGGCGGCGACAGGATTATCTTTTTCATCAGGTGGTTTTTTTTCGGTTACTTTATCAGCTCCTTTTTGAGTGGTGGAAAATATACGGCTTTGATGATAACTGCATTTACACCTAACTCTTCGACAAAGAGACAAAATTATAGCACTCTTAAATTGGTTTGCGTAACTTGTTATGGTAAGATTGAACATGCTTGTAAATTAATCGTAAGATACAAAGCAGCCTTTCATGAATATCGAGTCAGGTTACAAAGGCATGTTTGCCAAAGGCGGTGTTTGCGTAATTATTTGTCGACTATGAGATACAGACAAAACATCATCATTCGAGAAAATTTCACTCTCGTTCATGATCGATACATTGTATGTAATGAAAACGTGTAAATATTCAATATTTTTATCTTTAATGTTATAAATCGATACATATTTGAAACCTTAATTAATTCCTTTTTGAAGAATCAGGAAAAATGAATTTTATTCATTGTTTATATTATTAATTTTTTATATTATAAAAGATAATAATAATAATAGATTCGTAAATACCGTGACGGGCTAAAGTATGAAATATTCGTACATCTTTTAAAAAGCAATAAGTTTTTTAAAACTGGACTAAATGACTTGAATATTTTTTAAATGTTGAAGGGAATATAATTTATTGTACAATGACTATAATACCTTTTTTCTAATTTTGTTATTACTTGGAATGACGAAAAAGATAAAAAACTCACGTTTTTAACTTTTTTATCTAAGCCTATAACGAAAATTTAAAGAATGCGCTTTGTAGACCTCGGTAATTTATATGCATGGTGAACGTTCAACGGAATCAGATGATTTTGATATAAGCTGTAAACAATTAAAGATCGTGAGGATCGCAGTTTTGTCATGAATTTTGTCACTTTCGACCAATAAATGTGAGAAATCGACATGTTTTTAAGTCTTTCAACGCTTGTAGCTCGACTTGAAATTGTTAGTATCCATATAAGTTACAGAGATCTACAAGATCTGCAAAATTGGTTTTAAGTATACGACCGTTACTGTATATGTACATAATACATGCATCACACTTTTCAGTATCTCTTCTTGCACAATCGTTTGTTTTTGCAGTTCTAATTGCGTAAGTAAACTATATTGTACAAGCTTGTACAAATATACAGAATATTTATAAGTATACTTCATGAAAAATTACGATTCAAGTCTATATATGTACATACATGGATAGTGAAGATGGAAGAAAAAAAGATGTGTTATTTTAATCTTTATTGGTAATCATAGTTGAAAAAGATATAAGTATGTACATACATATGTATAAAAAAAATAACCTTCCCAAGATCCCATTCAAATTATGTAATTTAAGATTGTATATTATCTATATGTACATATATACTATTATACGAATTTTATAGTCGGAAAGATTCTTCAGATAATAAAAATTTCGTTTATTTATCTTATTTCCCACTATTGTAAGAATATGTTTCCCTTTAAATAAAATAAGTATACTATAAATTATGAAATTAATATAAATTTAATTAAGTATTTAATTTTATAACTTTTATTCATTTGAAATTTAAAGGTTTATATTCGTTGAAGTCTAATAAATTGTTTGGACAGCATGTTATTTTCGAAAGTGTATATGCTTTCCATAATAAAAGATACTCTGCTCGAGAGATCAAATGTCATCACTTGTGATAAATGGGTTATAATGTATTAACCCCTGCGAAGAAATACACATAGTCTTTTCGTAATACGCATAGCAGTACGTCAATAAATAGCACTCACTCTATGAACATGAGTGAATAAGATTTTTCAATGCACAGATTTCAATTCGTTACGACCTGTTGCTTCTACGAAGGCGAATCTACCAAATATTATAAAGTGACCGGAATAAAACTTCCAACCACGTGTATCATCGGAAAGCCTGTGGCGAAGTGAAAAAGTAAGTAGTACGTCACGTATTTTAAACATTTTATAAACGTAGGTTATATATTTTTAAATATTGAATAGATCGCATAAAATGATATATACATTAGTTTAATTCTTTTCCTTTTTTAGCATTTTTACATAAACGTTTATATTATTGCTAAATGTATATACTACATTAGAAATATAGATATTCTTTACCATACATTATATTCATTATCAATAAATTTTACATTCTTTAGATATAATGGCACACACTGTTTTGGTTATTGGTGCTGGTGGTAGAGAACATGCTATTGTTTGGAAACTGTCATTATCTCTACAAGCAAGTATATCAAATATCATAAATTTGCAAATGTTCAAACATTATATTAAAATTTAACTGTATTTTAGGTAAATAGAATTTATGTTTCTCCTGGAAATGTTGGAATGACATCAATTGATAAGGTTTCCTTAGTGAAATTAAATGTTAAGAGCAATGAGGTATTTCTATAGTAGTATTTATTCCTTGAAACAATATATATTAACAATGTACTGAAATTAGTCAATTAACAGGAAGTATCAAAATGGAGTAAGGACAATAATGTAAGTTTGGTAGTGGTTGGCCCAGAAGAATATTTGGCAAATGGTTTGGCCGATGAATTAAAAAATGTAGGAATCCATTGTTTTGGACCTGAAAAGGCAGCATCTAAAATTGAAGCTGATAAGTATTGGGCAAAGGAATTTATGGATAGACATAAAATTCCTACAGCAAAATGGAAAGGATTTATCAATGCTGAAGAAGCAAAGAAATTTGTTATAAAGTACATATACATTTATATTTGTACATAAATTATTTTGAAAAACTGTTCTAAACATTGTACTTCATTGTAGCGCAACATTTCCAGCTCTTGTAATAAAGGCTGCAGGTTTAGCAGCTGGTAAAGGAGTAATAGTAGCGAAAGATAAACAAGAAGCATGCAATGCAATAGATGAAATTTTAACAAAAAAAAAATTTGGATCTGCCGGAGAAACAGTAGTTGTGGAGGAGCTACTAGAGGGAGAAGAAGTGTCTGTACTTGCATTTACAGATGGTACAATATGAGAACTTAACAATACATAAAATTGCATTATATTTTAACACTGGTGCAACTATTTTGTTCATAGGAAAAACTATTGTACCAATGGCACCTGCACAAGATCACAAACGAATTTTCAATGATGACATGGGACCTAATACTGGTGGTATGGGTGCTTATTGTCCATGTTCTTTATTGCAGAAAGGAGACTATGAATTGGTGAAAACCAATGTTCTCCAGAAAACAATTAATGGTCTCAGAGAAGAAAAGATTCCATTTGTTGGTTCGTTATTATTATTCAAAGATAAGTGAAATTCTTAAAAATAAGTTAAATTTCCACAAATTTATGATATTAAAATATTTAGGTGTATTGTATGCTGGATTAATGTTAACAAAGGATGGACCTAAAGTTTTAGAATTTAACTGCAGATTCGGAGATCCAGAAACACAAGTAGTGTTACCACTACTGAAATCAGATTTATTTACAATTATGAAGGTAACCAGTACTTTAATGTATTAATATTTTCTTAAATTTAATATGGTGTACATTAATATTCAGGCATGTTGTGATGGATCGTTGACTGAATCACAAATTTCATGGCAAGAAAATGTATTTGCTGTTGGTGTTATTTTGGCTTCTCGTGGATATCCTGTGTCATCATCAAAAGGCCAAGTTATAACTGGTGTTAATGATGTTTTGCGTAAAGCAGATCATTTCGTTTTTCATAGTGGAACAGATATTTCCTCTCAAGGAGAACTATTGACTAATGGTATATTTTTAATAAAATATAATGGGATTCAATTAAATATAATATATGTAAATTGTTTTATTTCATTCTCTTTGATGCTAGGAGGAAGAGTTCTCATTACAGTAAGCTTAGCACCTTCGTTAACTTTAGCTGCTGCTAAAGCCACTCATGCTGCTCAGAACATATCCTTTGATGGAAAACAGTTTAGAACTGACATAGCACACAAAGGAATTGCCAGGTATATGAAACTAGCAATTATGTATTAAAAATATTAATTTATAAAGTAATATTTTCAGATCTATATTACATCATGGAAAACTTACATATAAAAGTAGTGGTGTAGACATAGCAGCAGGAGATTCATTAGTTACTGCTATTAAACCAGCTACATGCTCTACAAAACGATTGGGAACAATGGGTTTAATAGGTGGCTTTGGTGGCTTGTTTGACATAAAGGCAGCTGGTTATAAAGATCCAATCTTAGTGTCTGGTTCGGATGGCGTTGGAACTAAATTAAAGGTATAAGTGATGTGTTAGTTAGATATTTCTAAATACAATTGACTCTTCTATTTTTGCAGATAGCGTTTGAATGTAATAAACATGATACAGTTGGTATAGATTTAGTGTCCATGTGCGTAAATGATGTTCTTGCGCATGGTGCAGAGCCACTATTTTTCTTGGATTATTTTGCATGTGGAAAATTGAATGTTAATGTAGCCAATGATGTTATAAATGGAATAAGTGAAGGATGTAAAAGAGCAGGATGTTCATTGGTATGCAATAATAATATTTTTAAAAATTACAGATGTACACAAATAAATTTTAGACCGAGTAATGTAATATTATTTTCAAAAATGAATACAATTCTTGATCAGTCACCCTTATCAGTTCTATAGCTTTGGGATATCTACAATTTTTGTACAAATTTATATATTGGTGTTAATTAACTAAATACATTTAATTTTGTATAAGAGATCAATCTCAAATATAAAGTGATCTGATGTACATATTGTTAGTATTGCAAGTAACATGGCTTGCATTAAGTTCAAGTTTAAACTTAAATTCAAAAGTCACATTTGTTTTTTTTATTGGCATCATTATATAAAATGTCTACAAAAATTATAGATATAAAAAAATAAAAGAAAATAATGATTATTGATGAAAAATTATATAAACTGTAAGATAATACGAAGGTACATTGTTAGAAATCGATCATTTGAGTGATTAAACTGTGAATGATTAAAAATATATTTTATTATACATTATTTATTATATAAATTATAAAGTTTGGGTAATATTTTTTAAAATATATTTTTAGGTTGGCGGTGAAACAGCAGAAATGCCTGATATGTATTCTCATGGAGAGTATGACTTAGCTGGATTTGCTGTAGGTGCAGTTGAAAGGGACAGAATACTTCCACGTTCAAATGATATAAAGGATGGTGATATTGTAATTGGTCTTCCATCAAGTGGGGTACACAGTAATGGATTCAGTCTCGTTCGAAAAATTTTGAAACTAGCAGACAAAAAATATTCAGATATTGCACCATTTTCTGAAACTACTCGTACATTCGGTATATAGTACTTTTTCTGATGCCTTGTACATTATACTTTGTTTTTATAGAAATAATTAATTTATATTTCTTGTATATTAAAGGCGAAGAATTGTTAGAACCAACCAAAATTTATGTAAAAGGAGTTATTGCTGCTATGCAAACTAATTTGGTAAAGGCATTTGCGCATATTACTGGAGGAGGTCTTACGGAAAATATACCAAGAGTTTTGCCAAAAAATATGGGAGTGTTATTAGATGCTAATAAATGGAAAATTCATTCAGTTTTTAGTTGGTTGGCAGCTTTTGGTATGAATAAATTGCATTGTTTATATAAATTTATTTTATATTTTGACAGATTTGAATATACTTATATTTTCAGGTGAAGTTAATAAGGAAGAAATGTTAAGAACATTTAACTGCGGTATTGGTGCAGTGTTAATATGTTCACAGACAGAGAAGGACAAAGTTTTACTTAAATTGCAATCAGAAAATCCAATAGTTATTGGACATGTAACTAATCTCAAAGGTAAGTGTGATAATATTTTTGTATTATCATTGTATAGTAATCGATGATATTAAACTTGTAGACAATGAAGTTAGAGTGAATGTTAAAAATTTTGAAGCAGCGTTAGAATTAGGCATGAAGCAATACATACCTAATATCGTTGCGAAATTAAGTAAACCTTTGAAAAGAGTGGGTGTTCTCATATCTGGTAGTGGTACTAATTTACAGTCATTAATTAATGCAACTCAAGATCCGACACAACATATTGGTGCAGAAATAGTTTTGGTAATATCCAATAAACCAAATGTTGAAGGTCTTAAGCGGGCTGAAAGAGCTGGTATTAAAACTAAGGTTACTACTTTTTGTAACTCCATAGTTTTTATGACGTATCAGTGAACATTGGCGTAATAATGAATGTTTTAACTTAATGTTTTATGACAGGTTTTGAAAAACACTGATTATCCTAATCGAGAAGCTTTTGATTCAGCAATGGACATGGAACTAGAAGCTGCTGGAGTTGAAATAGTTTGTCTTGCTGGGTTTATGCGTATTCTATCAAACAGTTTTGTACATAAATGGCGAGGAGCATTAATAAATGTGCATCCATCATTGTTACCATCTTTTAAAGGAGCAAAAGCACATGAGGATGCACTAGCAGCTGGTGTACGTGTATCAGGGTGTACAGTACATTTTGTAGAGGTACAAAATATTCTTACAAATTAATACAAAAATATTCAATGCTTTCGAAATAATACTTTGTGATAAACGAATTATTGTAGGCCGAAATAGATTCTGGAGCAATCATTGAGCAAGCAACAGTACCTGTTTTACCAAATGATACTGTAAAAGCACTTCAAGAGCGTGTAAAAACTGCCGAACATAGTATCTTTCCCCTAGCTTTAAAACACTTAGCTAATAGTAGAATAAAACTAAAAGAAGATAATACTATTACGTGGTATTATTAAATACACAATATGTTGTATTACTTTTTGTCTATTAAATCATATATTTTTTATTGTTTATTAATTATTTTTTATGTACAACTCTTTATCGTTCTGGAGAGAAATAATTGGTGAATTCAACAATAAATTTAAAAAGAGGCGTATTTCATTTTTTAGAGAATGGTTTTGATAAAAATGAAGTTAAAATTTCAAGCATGCCTTCATTATATCCTTTCATACCAAAAAAAGAGTTCATATTTTCATAATTCGTACGACTACTAATTTTTTTCTTTGGTGTCATACAAAGCGCTTCATTTGCTAAATCTTCTAATTTAATATGATTCATTTGTTTCTGGAGTATAGGTACTAACAAATTGTATTTATCTATTTTATTATTTACACGTTTCGTCGTAGACTTAAAATTTTCTATAACTTTGTTCCAAGTAGCTTCGTCTGAATCATTCAGTGGTAAAGGGCCCACCTCATTTCGTTTTTCAATTAACTGTTTCCTTAAACTTTCAGTTTCCTCTCGGATTTCTTTAGACAATTGGATCCACTCGGGAGTAAATCCATTTTCTATAAGTACCTGTACATAAATATTGTATTATAATACACTTTAAACTTTGAATGAAATACAATTTTCTATACCTCATTTAATTTATATGTTACAAAGTCAACGTATGGATTTCGAAGATTTGTATTTTCTTTCAAAGGTTTACCCGTCCCTGGTAAATCATTAAATTCACCTTTCTTCATTGCATCTTGTATTAAATCTTCTACTAAACGGTCCATTCCAAACTGAGTTTTGATATCCTTTGCACGCTCTTTATCTTTCCCAGCTAAGGTACTACGTTCTTCAGCCTGCAATTTCTTAAGTCTATGCTCTATTACATTATCAACTGCTTTCTGAGCTCTGTGTGCAGTATATAATTTTTCTCGTTTACTATATGTTCCAACTCCCACATTATAAGTTAAATAATGACGATGTTGTGGAGCTGTATGCTACCCAATATAAATGAATATAAATCATTGCTCATGAAAAACAATTGAATATATATGTGTGTATATATATATATATACATACTCTAATATCAAATTCTTCAACTTCAGGTAAATGTGTAGATGTTTCTTTTTGTTCCATTCTTGCCTTACGTATCTGTCTATAAGCATTTTCTATCTATTACAAATAAAGCTGATATTATATAGTGTAAATTATATTATGTAATCTACTATTTATTTTTATTATATACAGAACAAATTAACACTTTTATTCATATTAGTATACTTTACTTTAGTAACTACAAACTATCTTTTATTAGTAATTTTATTTTTAATCCACAAATGCTCACAAAAGTTAATACAAAAACATTACTTATGAATATCTTGTATTAGGTTCCTACTGCAGACAACAAAAAAATAGTATAGGAAATTTGAAATACATATTTTTGAAAATGTTCTAAATACATCAATTAACTGATCAAAACAATGAACAACAAAAAGGTTTTAATAATTTCACTTGTGACAAAAATTATTGGCAGAAAATAAAAAGAATAAGAAATTGTTACAGATAAAGAATTACACATATTTACCTCCATAAATTTGGATGCACTAGCTTCTGGTGAATCACTATCTGGGTGATATCTTTTTGCTAATTGGACGAATGCTAATTTCAAAGCTTCGTCCTCACAATTTTCAGGAACATCTAATGACTGATACCATTGCTTAAAATATAATAAAATAT
This sequence comes from Augochlorella aurata, assembly GCA_028455555.1. Classification (NCBI taxonomy): domain Eukaryota; kingdom Metazoa; phylum Arthropoda; class Insecta; order Hymenoptera; family Halictidae; genus Augochlorella; species Augochlorella aurata. The sequence continues at coordinate 244,009 of CM052151.1, read as the reverse complement.
GGAATTCATATGTGAACAATCAATGTAATTTAAAACAGATATAAAAATTTATAGTACACAAATTATAATATGGCTTACAATAATATTATTAAATACAGACATATAATTTTGTAAGATTTTTATTTTTTAAGAAAGATTCTTATCTCTTAGCAGAAACAATTATACATACAGTTAATGTGGGAAGTATTTTTACAGTGATCAATTTAAAATAAAATTTCATAAAACTATATCATTAATAAATTTGTAAAGAAGGAAATGATTAGATATTTGTAATATAGATACAGATTTAGATTTGCATTATTAAAAACTAATTCCATTATAATGAAATAAAATGAGATTTAAAAACAGATTCATATTCATCCATGACAACAATCTAAAGTATTTTGTACATAGTACTGAACTAATGTTTTTATACAACATACTAAAATACTTGAAGACACTGCTATAATTGCCAAATATTAATTCTATCGAACATCTATGGGAACAAAGAAAAAAATTTTGAACACAACATTATATCTAAAGAAAGTTTAAAAGCTGCTTTGCTAGAAGAGAGGAGGAAAATACATCCTGTTACAATATCTAACTTAGTAAATTTTGTACCAAGAAGGCTAAAAACTATTATAAAATCAGAAAACAATCCCACTAATTATTAAAACATTAAATTATTTTTATTTATCGGACCATATAAATATTTTCTATGCATCTGTTTCTGTATATTTGTCCTGGTTTTGCAAATACATCTAAGAATATTTTGTAAATACATCTAAGAATATTCACTAATTATTTTTTTCTTTTAAAATTTATTACTGATATGGATACATATAAAAAGTTTTAAATTGGTCTCTGTACGGATACTTTCCACATCGACTACATATATACATTTTGACTTAGATTTCACGTAAATAATTAATCTTACTGTAGTATTTTAGTTATATATTTTATAGAGTTAACGTAAAATAATATTAATGTAAGATATACCTTCATTCGATCTTGGTGCTTGAATCTTCGTGTAAACATGTTATCCAAAATTGTAATAGGTTGTAAGCAGCATTCAGGTTTTCCATGCAACTGATTAAACTTTAACATCATTTTTAAAAAGTCAAATATTATAATGATCTCAGTATCTTTTTATGTAATTACGTAATAGTTTAAGAAATTATATATAATTAACTACTATTTAATATATGTAAATATTACTCAAAATAGTAAGATAACCTAAACGGTTTTATAGTCATGATTGTTTGTACATCTATAATACACTTTATACAATGATAATTTACAGTTAACTTAGGGCATCAGTCTAATGTTTTATAGTTATATATTATTATATAGCCGTTTATATTACATATTTGTTGAAAATTATGTTTAACGTCATACTGTGACGTTTGGAAATTTAAATCAACCCATGACACGTGAGTGAACCATATAGGTATAAACACTAATTTATAGCTAGATTACATGTACGATATATTGTTGACTACACTTCTTTACTACTATGCTAATAATTGCTTATGAATTTTTTGTGATATCTTCAATTAATTGCTTATAAACTCTTTGTAGGATTTTTAGCCAATTTGTACAAATTATATTTTGTTATTAATTTATATTAAAATGAAGTGGCATAATGTACTGGATGAACTCACGTGTAAATTAACAAAAATACATGTTTTGAAAGATAAAATAAAGTGCGAAGATGAATTAATGCCACATTTATGGAATGATCAAAACACAAGGTAGACAAATAATACATTGTAAACAAGTAATCAATAGATTTATTGTTATTACAAAACAATTACAAAACTTGTACAGTGCAATAAATATAATATTAAATAATTCTTCTTACAGGAAACTTACATCATTGTGGTTAAAATATTACCATAGTAAAAAAGAATTGAAATCCATAACAATAGCTCAAACTTTTAAAAACACTGGAAATAAACAATTCCAAAGCAAAAATTATTCAGAGAGTATACAATCTTATACAAAATGTGCACTGTATGCTCCTGTCAATAGTCGTGAATTTTCAGTGGCTATTGCAAATAGATCTGCTTCTTTATTTTATTTAAATAGATACAATGTAAGTAAATGTGTAAAATCTGTCTCACATGTGTATTTTATTTTGAAAATATGTGTTAATATTTTTTATTATATTAAAGTTTTCTCATGTATGTATTTCATGTATAACGCATACGTTTTAACAATGACAAGGACTGTATAAAAGATATTAAATTAGCTATTATGTTCAATTATCCTAAGGAATTACAATATAAATTACATTTGCGTATGGTGCAATGTTATTTAAAATTAGGTAATCCAGATTCAGCAAAGGAAATAATTTCCAAAGTACGTGCATCAGTTAATGATCCAGATTATATTGCACCTTCCATGAAAGGTACACAATATACATATGTCAATGTGTATTATTACAAGTACCTCTAAGCTCAGAGGTATTACTTTAATATCAAATTATGCTTTTAATATATTTGCATTCTGATACCAACCTTCAGATGATATTGAAAAACGAATTTCTGGACTAATATTCAATGAATCATGCATACAAGATGAGTCCAAAAATATTGATGGTTTGTTAGATTTAAAGTCTATACTTACGTTTCATGAAAATCCCAATTTTCCACATGCATCATCAAGCATTGACAAAAAATATAATGAAGAATTGGGTAGACATGTTACAGCAAATAGATTTATAAAAAAGGGTGAAACTTTATTTATAGAAAAACCAGTGAGCTTTGTAGTACTCAATCATGATGCAATGGATCGTTTTTGTCAACACTGCAATCGTTTAAATACAGACCTTCCAGTGCCGTAAGTAATATATTTAATGAAGTAGTAGGTACTTTTTTAAACTGATAAAGTTTATAAATTGTTGTGTTGACTTAGGTGCACGAAGTGTTTGAATACATTTTATTGCACTGCAAATTGTTTGAATGAAGCATGGTCTTTGTACCATTGTTGGGAATGTCCTGGAAGTCACATGGATATATGGAAAGAAATTGGGATAGGACATTTGGCACTGAAAGTTTTGTTAACAACAACAACAGATACAATAAAATTTGATGAAATACATAGTTTGGTAACCAATTTTGATAAAGTATCCATAGAGGATTTGATAGTTTATGGTATTGTAAGTGTATTATATATGTACTTACGAAGACAAGATGTTTTGTATAATTTATTTAAATAGGTATTTTGCAGACAGCAGTCATGCTTACCACGTATTTATTGGAATACACTGATTTCTTTGAGACAAATGACATTAATGATCATTTAGCAAAGAACTTTAATATTATAACAAACAATAACAAACATCTTTATACAAGTTCATTACTTCTACGATACATACTACAACTTATTTGCAATGGCCATGCGGTTTCTAGCTCAGACATACGATTGAATCAAAATGATTTTTCTATGGATCAACAAGACATTGTAGCTACAGGAATTTATCCATCTGCAAGTATAATGAACCATTCTTGCGATCCCAACATAATTAACATGTAACTTTTTATTTTGTTTGAAACATTCAAATTACATTATTTGATGCTCTGTTATTATTCTTATTATATTTTAGTTTTATGGGTCAGTACCTGATTGTTAGAGCATTGAAAGATATTGCCCCAACTGAAGAAGTTTATAATTGTTATGGTATAATAATAGTTTTTTACATATTAATCATGTATTTCCATTTTTATGTTACACATGTATTACTATTATCAATAGGTCCCCATTACAGACATATGTCAACAGAACAAAGGCAGAACGTATTGTCAAGTCAGTATTATTTTACCTGTAAATGTAAACCTTGCATTGAACCAAATCTGCAATATTTTTTGGTAAATACACAAAGAATTTACTATTTCTGAAATAGATTAGTTAGGTAACAGTTAAATTACAATTAACTATTATTGCAGGAAAGATTTACAGCCATGAACTGTTTAAAATGTAATGGTGCATTGTGCACTATCAAGAATTCTTTACTTTGCTTAGACTGTTTCGATAATCCTACAGATTATCAACAGAATAAAATAGAACAAGCTGAAAAACTCTTTCAAGCTGCTCAAAGTTGCATTTCTCATGAAAAAATTGAAGAAGCTTTAGAGAAACTAAAAAAATGTTTAAATATTAGGAGAACGGTATTATACAAATACAATGAAGATATTGCGACTACTCTAATTTCCATATCAGAATTGTATATTACAAAGGGTTTGTATAAACAAATTATGTGTATAGTACGTTCATTAATTTTTCTATATATAAAATGAAATTATTTTATAGTGAAATTAGCAGATGCTATAGAATGCATAGAAAGTACACTTACTGCAGTTACAGAACGTTTTGGATCTTCTAGCACAGAGCTTTTAAATGTATTAAATTCTCTAACAGATCTACATATTATGTATGTTCGAGAGAGGTCAGAAACTACCCCAAGTACATACAAGTAAGTTTATTGTGCTTTGTTTATGAGTTGAAGAGGGTATTCTAGTTTAGAACGCATTTTTTGGTATTATTTTATAAAGAAGGTGTGCAATTTCTTGAATTGGCGTTTTTCATATATATTTGTTACTCTTTTAACAATATTTACAAATTTTTACAACGAGGAATAATCAAAATTGATGATATCCAGTCAGCCAAATCTGCTTGAACTAAATATATAAAAAACGTTTAGTAGTTCACTTTGAAAGGAAATTTATGTGAATTTGGTGCCAAGGTTTTGCTGAAATAAGATTCTGTTCTGTATTTGACATCAAAGGCTTGGCGTTGCTAAATCGATGGCAAATCTTTGCGGAAACTTGTAGCAAAATGTATCATTTGAAGAGGGTAGATCAGTTGCAGTCATGTGGCAGTTGTGGCAGCGCTATAGGGTTTGGCCTGGTTTTGGTCTGTACTTGGCATGGACAAGGCGTTGGTGCCAAATCAGTGTGTATGCGGAACTGGCTCGGTATATGGCGCAAATGTGTACTTTTAAATTCGTAACAAATTCAGGACAAATTATGGTTGTCACATTTCCGACCGTTTTATTTGTTCGAATAAAAGAAACGAAAAAGATTCTTCATCGAGATGCATTCGGCTATCGCAGAAACCACGAGGGAAAAAGAATTGATAATTCAAAAAATGGCGGCATTTTGAAATTTAAATATTGGATTTTGTAAATTTTTTTACGTTTAGCAGGCTACAAAAAATAGCAAACACGTACTGAAGGTATACACCAAATGTGAATGTATCTGAATTTCTTCTTCTGTCGATTCGCATGGATTAGGATGTGTTTTTATCCATTTTATCCCCTATAATATAGGGCATACACTATAATGTATAGGGCCTATACACTATGTCGAATTCTACTGCTAACGGTCTAGTCGGACCGTTCAAACGGCTACGTATAACTTCACTAATTTCTAGAATTCAATAATATTACTTATTCAATAATATTATTTTTGAAAGCATATACTTTCAGAAAATGAAATAAAAGAAATCGATTTTGTTAAGGTTCTATAGACTAGAATAACCCCTTAAAATGAATGGTAAACAATATATGTAAATGTTACTATTTTCATGTTATAGAATTCTAATGGCAAAGACATACAAATATTTGGAACAAATAGAAGAGTTGGCAGATTTTAATTATGGATCATGGAGTAACGTGTACAAAATTATAAGAAAGAAACGAAATAAACTTATTAACATTGCTTAAGATATACAATATGTTTGAATAAATATATGAATAAATAAGTACATTTTATGAAAATATTTATAATCCTTGTATCTATTTACTTTATATACATATTATATTTTAATTTAATTGCGCATGGAAGAAAATTAGTAAAGAAACCTGACACAATATGAAAAATTTGAACCAACAAATTCTACTCAAGAGTTTACATTTGAAACTAAATTAAAACATCAATATAACTATTTTTACCTTATTTTCTTCTTTGATTGAACATGCTCAGTTAGTAAACATCATTTTACATTTTCTAATGAAAATATTAATATATTGAGCATTAATAATCATATTATTGATAAAATTGAATAATGTTTTCGAAATATTTCTTTTTACAAGAGAACAAACTGTTTTTTAGCGTAGGTAATATCGTATAGAAGAAAAATGTTATAATGTTCTAGAAATCGTTCGTGTCGTGTAATGTACATACGTATGTAATAATTGAACTAAAGAGGGGACTATCAAAGTCACGCAATCGCTTTTGAACCACAATATATAAAAATTGTAGTGTACAGCTAATATCCACGATTAAAAATTTACCTATTCATACTATTACAGTTATATAACAATGTAAACGATACTCACAAGAAGATGACGTATCATCCCCTTACGGACACTGATTCGAATCCCTAAATATTGTACAAATTTTTATCCTACTCCTTCCTTTTTTTCTCTTCTTTCATTTTTATTACTAATACTTTTATATTGGAAATAATTTTTTGTATGGTCTTATTCGGATTCTGAGGTTGTTAATATTTTTGGAATACTGCGATAATAATACGCGACTTTACAGTTACTAGTCTGTGCACAAATGGGATTCTGTACAAAAGTTTTCAAATGAAAGTTTCGCTGTTTACCATTTCGGTAACGGTTTATTTAGTTGTACGAATATCTTTATTTTATACTTGTTCGAAAGAATAGTACGTATGAGTAAGTCCAGAATCCGAATTCTATCATACAAAAAATTATTTCCAATGTACAAATGTCGATACCAAAAATGAAAGAAAAGAAAACATGAGTAAGGAAAAAATTTTTTAAACATGCGTTTAATGCGCTAAGACACAAGAAAAGGAAAATGTGGCTTGTGAGAAAAACACATAATAAGACCAAAGACTCCTTACGTGGAGTACGCGTAGTCTGATCTGTTTTATAGCTATCGCACTTATGCTAGGAGAGATTGGGGGGTATCAAATGGTCTTTTTTATTGTTTTTGGTCTGTGGATTTGGATTACTTATAGAAAAAGGCGAGAGAAAAAAACTATAAGGGTCTGCTTTTTTGTTGTTGTAGGGATAACAAGGGAGTGTGGGGGAGGAGTGGGGGAGGGGGGTTATAAATATCACAATTAAGGAGGTATATATGTAGGACTTCAATTATTCAGTCGAGGAGTTTTTCGCTATCTTAAATATACTTATCTTATCCTATCATTAGTCTATATAAGATTTTACATTTTTATTTTTTTTTTCTTAACCTATAGCCACCAGCGTATTTTAATGTTGGGGCGAGATTTTTTGCCTAGGTCTGTTGACGTTAGCTTGTGCATAAATTTTAGGTTGTCGTCGTCACTAGGTATATTACTATTGTACTGAATTTTTTTATTGTATGCTTTCCTGTTATAGTGATATATTATTGGTATGTTGTTTTTGTTTTGTATTAGTCTCTCACCGTCAAGATGTGGAAAGGCTTCGGGTGGTATGTATCCAATTTGAACGATTTGTTGGTAGTATAGTGGGTTGGGATATAGGGAGTGAGCAATGAGGGAGTTTGAAGAGATTTCTTTGACCCTTGCCCAGTGGTTCCTAATCAATTTTATTATAAACAGGTCTATTCTGGAGATTTTTGCTTCTTTGTATAATTTATGGTTCGCTATTAGCTTGATGTAATTTGACTGGCGTGATCTGTATTTGTCTAAGCAAATTCGGATACATTTTCTCTCGAATAGTCGGAGTTTTTCCATTGTGCTTGCACTGATGTTAAACCAAATTTGACATCCATATGTCAAAATTGGTCTGATCAATGCTTTGTAGCATAGAATCTTAACTGTTTTGTGGAGATTTTTTGAGTAGAAAAGACTTTTATTAATTATGAAGGCTTTACTGGCTTTGCTGAATTGCCTTTTGATGTGGTCGCAGTAGTTTAATTTGAAATCTAAAGTTACACCAAGATAGCGTACCATGGTTCTATGTGTAATTTGTTCGTCCGTCTGTCCCGTAACGTGTAACGCGAAATTTTGTGCATGTGTCTTTACGTCACTGTTGACGTCAGGTCTATTTGAGATGTAGGGTCTAAATAAAATTGTTTCGCACTTTTGTGGGTTTATTTTTAGTTTCCATGTTTGGAAGTAGCTATCTATTTTTTCATACAAATTTTGCAGGTTTATTTTAATTTGAGAAGGTTTGCTATGGTTTACGTATATTACGAGGTCGTCGGAAAAGGCTATTGCGGTTTTGTCGATTGTGTCGTCTGTGTTATTTAGTCCCTACATTTGTAGTAAGTCGCTCATATAATGTGAAATTCCATGGAAGATCTATGGTTTCCTTCAGCGGTGGAGAATCGTTTGCCATGCAGCATATCCCATAGGATTTTTATTAGGTATGGAGGGAATTGTTTTTTTTTTGCAGTTTGAAAAATAGGCCATCAAGCCAGACCGTGTCAAATGCCTTTTCCAGGTCTATCAAGCATGCCCCACGCAGTTACCTGCGTTCCTAGACCAGCATATGTATGAAGTGAATTTAGTTACGGCGTCTATTGTGGAGTGTCTGTGTCTAAAACCGAATTGCGTTTCTGGGATGATGTGTGTTGTGCAGTGCCTATTAATTGTGTTATTTAAGATTATTTCGAATACTTTGCTGATATTTGGCAGCAGACTGATGGGTCGGTAGCTGGAAGGGTTGCTTCCATCTTTGTCTCTTTTTTAAAGTGTTATGAGTTTAGCTGTTTTCCAATTCGAGGTAAAGTAGGATAGGTTCAGGCAGTTGTTGAATAGGATAGTGTAGAAGTGTATGTATCGGACCGGTAAATTTTTCAGGACTATGTTTGGGATTTCGTCAAAGCTGGAAGATTTTTTTCCATTTAATTTTCGGAGTATATTGTGAAGGCTCCGGACGTTAGTGAAGTAGTTTTCGGGAATATCTGGGTTATTGGGATTGTTTGATAGAAGAGAATTTGAAAATTGGCAAATGCTGTTGTTGTTACGTTTGTCTGTTTCGATTTCTTTTTTGAGGTTTTTAATTTTCTGATCTATAATACTGCAGAGCTGTGTTTTACCCAAGTGATCGTTTTGTGTATGAACCTGCTGGAATTTTCGTTTATTAAAACGATATTTAGCATATCGATTATCCTTTGCCTGTAGTTTGGTAGTGTCGTGTTTATTGTAAGTTTATGTCAAGTATGTTTAGTATTGAATTTATTTTGTCGGAGTTGCTTTTGACCTGGTTATCTATTTCGCCTAGTTGGCTACTTATTGACTGGGCAGTGGCTTCCTTAATTTCCTCAATTAGGGAGGGATTGGTCGAGGGTAAAGAGGGATTTTGACAGTTTGTTGGTCGAGAGATGTTTTGGGTGTTAGGAAGGGAGTGAGTGGTACTGGGGATACCTGACACTATGCTACTGTAGGACATACCTGTGATTACCTTTTTATAAATGGTGTTTAGCTTTGTGATTTTTTGGACTGTCTGCTGATCCCTCTTTTCCGAAATTTTTAAACAGATTTCTATGAGTTTCGGGCAACCTTTGTACGAAGCGGGATGACCGTAGTTTTTGCAGAGTATGCAGAAAACATTGTCTCTATTTTCCGCCCTATTGTTTATGTCTAAGGGGGGGGGGGGGGAGTTTGCACTCACCCGGATTGTGATTTTCCGCGCATTTAACGCACCTACAATCTAAGTTGCAGTTGGCTGCCGCGTGTCCTATTCTTTGGCATCTTCTGCATTGTACCTGGGTCGTTTTATTTAATTTGTCCCAGGTAATTGCAGAGTGGAGGACAACTTTAATATTTTTTAACTGCTCTATTTGGCTCTCAGGAGAGAGCTTTACTATAAATATTGGCAAGTTTTTGTTGCTCCTTATTGAATAGTTGGTTTTAAATTTGCTGACATGGATGAACTTGAGACCTTCCATTTTTTTTATTTTGCAATTCTGTTAGTACTTCTTCTGAGTCGAAGCCACCGTCAAGATTTTTTAATAGAACTGTTTTTTGTTTTTCATTTTTAGGAGTGTAAGTGAAGTATTTGATGTTATTGTTCTTTAATGTTAAGCATATTGTTTTAAAATCTAATATGTTATATGTTTGTACCAGATGGTTGTTATCTCTGCCCTTTTTGACAATAAAGTTTTTAGTGATCCCTGCTCTTTTGATTATGTCAATTGAGTTTTTTGTACTACCTTCAATTATTGTTATAGGGGGTGGTTTGCTACGAACGGGGTTGTGTTGAGTTTCCTCTGACTTGTGGGTTTCCTGCACGGAAAAACCTCTTGAAGGCCTCGGTGGCTGGCTCGTTGTTGCTGGTCTAACGGAGTGTGTTGGGTCCGGTTGATGGAAGAAATTGCTCGGGTCCATTGCCTGCTTCGCGATTGTTTTACGCTGTTGACTCGGCTCGGTGTTGACTTGATCGGGCCTCTTGAATACTGCTGCCGTAGGTAAGGGTGGGTCACTGGGTCTTCTTTTTTTAGCTTTGTCCAGGTATTTTTTTCTTCTGTTATGGAGGATTCCGTCTCCATGTTGCAAGCATCTATCGGTTCAGAGATGGTGCTGGGATTTTTTTTGTTTTGTTGTTTGCCCAGCGCAGGTCGATATCTGCTGTGCAGGATTCATTACAAAATGGTATTATCTAGAGATGTGTAACTGATTGATAAATACGAGATGGAGCCAGCGGTGTTTTCTATTAGGAATAAAGGATGTACATATTCTCTGGATCGAAAAATTCAGTGACATTTTGTTACAATTTTTTATCATTGTAGGTGTTGCAATGAAATTTTTACCAAAAATATTTTAAAAATTGTCGTTCTTAACTTTAGATAATTAAGTATTTTTTGTATTTGTTAAGTAATAATTTGTAATTAATTTTGATTGATATTTTTAATAAAAAAATTGTTTAAATATAATTTTACGAAATATTTTCTGCTTTCTAAATGTGTATTTTATAAGTATGAAAAAAATATAAATCAATCTGCTGAAGAAACAATATCATGCTTTGGAGAGAGACTACATCCCTGCGAAGGACCTGAAATTCCCAATACAGTATCTCAGTATCAGATCCGCGATTTTCTTCCTACCGCGATAAATTATTCGCAAAATTCCCTCGAGAAGACCCTTCTCGCGTTACATATTCAGACTGATGCACTCACATTTGTGAAGTACAATCCGCATTTCTTGTAATTTGCATTCCATATTCTTCTACTCTAACTATATTTTTCTATCTTTTCGTTTTTATATTTTGTATATTTTTACTTCAAATCTACAATCTATAACACATAATCTATTTTCACGTTTAATAGCGATTAAATTTAATCGAATTTCTTGCTATTGTTACAGATCTGGAGACTTCGTGGATGGCTGAGATCGAGAGACAACGGATCGGGTTTCGTCAAGGAGAAAGGGATATAAGTATAATTTTGATCAATATACATGTTGTATGCAATAATTTACAGAAATTAATAATTTCATGAACCACGTTGGACGTATTTTAATATCCCTGTGCTTTTCTTTCTGTTCCAGGACTCTAACGCAGCCCCATCCTACCATCAAGTAGTGAGTGAGCATTCTCAGTTCTAATTTTTCTATTACGTAGAAATTGTAGAAAATTTTGACGAGTACAGTAACCAAGCGACTACTCGGCAATCCTTTGAGTGGTAATCTGTTTCCTAGTTAGGTAGGATCTTTTTGCACGCCACGATTTCCTACGATTGTTCCAAGTTTTAATAATTTTATTTCGAAGCTGCTGAAAGATTAATCGGTGAAAAAGATTAATTGATGCATTTACTGTACCAATATACTGAATAACTTTGTTCCATCTAATTGCATTAGAGATCATGTGCAGAAAGACGTTTCACGATAGGTAAAACATTTTTGATAAAAGTTCAAAATAGAGTTTCTTTCCCTTGTATGAACATATTATTAATCATGTTTAAATATATTTTAAAATTATTATTTTGACATTATTATGAAACATTTGAACATATTTTTAAATTACTATTATAAAATGATTGTAGTATTGTTTCCGCATTTTTTTTCCCGCCAGATTTTAACTGGAAAATGATATTACCTTTCACGGTTTTAGATAATAATTTCATGGAAGAATGTCAATGCGTATCACTTCCATAGCAGTTCTAACGCGGTGCAAAACCAACTACCCGAAAAAAATTGTATGTATCAAAATAATAATGATATTAAGGTCGTTGAAATTTTGCCAGTCAGTTAAAACATTATACTTAATACTGTGTGTTTTGTTTTTTTTTTGTATTCTAGATGCAACATCGTAAAAGTCAGTTTGACAATTAGAGAATAGGCGATGGTGGTCCTGTTTAACTGAAGTACATACAACTAAACGGTTGAAGTTTGCTCGTGAACACGTTCATTGGAGGAAAAAGTTGAAACAAATTATTTTTAGCGATGAAAAAAATTTAATTATGATGGCTGGAGCTTTTATTTCCGTGATTTGAGAAAGCCGCCGTCAAATGGGATGACAATGCTGTAAACTGAAATAGATAATAGTAATCAATTTGACACAAAATGGCGTCATTCGTAACAGGAAATAGTATCCCATCTAACGTTAGACAACGTCATTCGTGACAAAATTCAGCATTCGATTTGACGCAAAATGGCGTCATCTGTAACAAAAATCAGCATTCAGTTTGATGTCAGATAGTGTCATTCGTAGATAAGGTGTTAATAGATGTACAATTAAATAGATGTGCAATTAATATCGCAGGTAGTGATCAATAATTCAACAAGTCAACACTGCATTTCATACTGCGAAAGTGGTGAAATAGTTTTTTGTTTCAAAGAAAATAGAATTTTAGAATGGTCTTTATGTTCATCCGACCTAAATATTATTGAAAATGTTTGGGGTGAATTATCTAGACGTGTCTATAGTGGAAGACAATTTAAAAATGCAAATGAGCTAAAGGAACGTATTGTTAAAGACTGGAACGCTCTACCACAAAAATGAATAAAAATTCTGTACAAAACCATACGAACACAATTACTAGACGTGATATAACAGAAAGGAGGTTTTACCAAATATTAAGGCAACACTTGGTCAGGCATTTCTATAAAAGAAATGCTAATTCTGTATTATTTAATCTAATATTTTATTTTTTAAAAACTTGTGATTTTGTGTACATATTCTAGGGGTTGTGTATAACATGCAAGGTATAAAATTAATATTTCCTTCTTTCAAATACATAATGTACAGAAATATGAAGAGTGTCTTATACTTTTGTCCACGGTCATTTCATCGAGACCGAATTCCGTCAATAATTTTCATTTATTATGTTTATTTCATAAGAAAGCAGCAATTCAAATGATATTGTAAATTGCTGTACTTAAAATTATATTAATAATAATTAATTGTATGAATGTTAATTATATTAATTATTATAATAATTAATATAATAATACTATATTTGTTATTGTAATATTGTATTATATTTATTATTATAATATAATAATATTATAATAATATTATATTTGTTGTATTTATAATATAATTTTTTGTATTTCATATTATTAATACCAAATAAATAATAGATGAAATAATTGTCAGTAATTTCAAGAGTTCCCGCACCTACCCGATGCTCGGAAAGAAGCATCGTCAAGCGTTGATTACCGAACAATTTCGCTAGACAAAGTGATCATTCGAACGCGGCGATCCAAAATTCCGTGACTCCGTTTGTGTTTGAAAATGGAGCGTACATCACCTATAAAACCCGCGATTTGGCTCGAACATATACCATAATTACCTTGAATATTTCAGTTATATTTTGAGATACAGAAAAACTTTATTAACAAAAGTTGTATAGTTTAAAGGAGGCCGTAACGTAACAAGAAGAATTTGTTTACAGATGAAGAAATTTTGAAGATTTTAAGGTTACGTTTGTTTTTTGAAATAGCATGCTATACTTTGCTATCCCTAATGAAGTAGCGGGTATTTAAACGATTCCAACGACCTATACCACAAGGTCATTCCATAACGGAACAGGCTTAAGCAATAAAACTTACGTCATAAAAATGCTAGAATTGATGTACGCTTGTGTCGATGCAACATTCAAATCGTCGGATTACTGTAATCAATTATTATCTACAAAATTAAGGGAGGAAAATTTATTGATAATATAGTTTTAATTTTAGATTGAGTTAAATTATTGTTGACATATTACGCCCCCCTTCAAACCATACAGCTTTTGTTAATAATGTTCTTCAGTATCTCAAAAAATAAATGAAATATTAAAGATAATCAAAGTTATTGATCCGCTCTGCATATATACATATGTATATATGTCTGTATAAACATAGTAATATAAATGGTTACATATAATTGATTACATAATTCTGTGACGGGTACGTTTTGCTGCACAATTCTATTTGATTGATTGTAAGATTATGCGAGTGGACAGTAGGACTATTATATCTTCCTCGTTGTGCCTCAAATATCGCACTATCAATAATTTCTCGCACCATTTTTTTGGAATAGTCCGTTGGCAGATACCTTAGTCTCATAGCTATCTGTTCACCGTATAGGGTAAACTCATCTCTCGGCTGAGCTCTGCTTTCATGTGAAATTATGTTTTCTTTTGAACTGCAGGCTTTTGCCTGTGAAGTTTCAGCAGTTTTATTCTCCGTAGCAATAGTGCCTTCTAGTTCACGAATTTCTACGCCCGAATTGTTATTAAACTGTAATTAAAAATTTGTGTTTTGGTTACTACAAACTGCAGAACAATGACACCGCATAGCAAAAGAATTCAGTGAAAAATTTAATTTTCAAAATTGAATGTGTGTCATGGATGGGAATCACATACCCACGCAGGCAGCACAAAATAGTAACACTGAATGTTTTAATTATAAAGTGTTTTTTAGAATTGTGCTATTCACACTTGTCGATATCTTAGGAGGAAGAGAGAACCCCATACGGTAATTGAACCTGGAACCTCCCGTTTCGTAGCCGATTGACTTCCCGACGTAGTCAGGGAACCCTCCCATTTCTCAATTTTCATTCGCGTTCTTGTTCTTAGGAGATCCTGATCCCAACAATACATTTCGTTATACTTACATTATTCTTCGTTTTTAATATTCTTCGTGATATCTGTCTCTCTTTCAAAAATTTCATCGCTCCGAAAGCAAACCACTTGCTCCTGTATACAAACTTACTGCTGGGTCCAAACTTCATATCATTACGTTCTTTCTTTACTTCGTCGTCGAAATAGGACAAAAGATTTTTAATTTTTCTTTTCACTTCCGTTTTTGATTCTCCCAAGAGATCCGAAATTTCTTTAATGCTATTATTCTTTTTATTTTTCAAATTGTAACCAGGAACTTGAACATCCCATAAAATCGGTCGATTCCGATATAATTCAATTAATTTCAGCACTTTGTCTTCGCTCCACTCTTTAACCATGTCAGCCAAACGTATATAGTCGCAAATCAACAGATCACTTGTTGATAACTGTTTCAGGACAAACTAAGTTTAAGCGTTGTGTTCGTTTTGCGGATACGAGTGATTATGGTGTTATCTGGCTAGACGATGTCGAGTAGGGTGCTCGGAAAGATTCCCCCGGCAGGTATAGTGGGGGAAATTAAGCGGTAGAGGTAAAAGTATGTACCTGTTATTCTGTTATTACGAATCCGTTGATGCTGGAATCTGTGATTCGTTAGCGTATTCTTAATAACAGAACACCAGGTACTTCCATTTCTACCGCGTAATTTTCCCCACTATACCTACCGAGGAAATTCCTATAAGTACCCTGAATGTCTTGTAGAAAATGTCCTTCTGTACGAATCTGGTTACCAGATATGCATACAGACGACTTCCATCACGTTGGCTTCTGCCAATTGGGAATACTGCACGGTCTTAATCACGCGTGATGTGATCACGAAGTGATGACTTCTGTTTCGGCTTGAGTCGACGCTGAACAGCATGAAAAATCAAACATCGGTATTCTTCAATTTAGTTATTGGCTTCGTTGCACGTCCTCTCGCGTTATCGTAGGTCCTATACAAATAAACCTTCTATGTTTTCCCTATGCACAGTTCTGCATTGCCTATATGTATATCTCACAGACCTGAACGAATTTTATTTTAAATAAAAATAAAAGTATTCGAAAATAAAAATAATATCGGTTCATTTGAGATAAAACGATTTCAAATAATAAATTCTTTCGTTATTTTTTTATTTCATTTGACCAGAAGAAATAATGTGCAAAGTAATAATGAACAAAAAGATTTTATTTTATGAAATCTGCACAACAATTTGTTTAAAGGGAAAAAGTGTAAACCAGTTCCAAACATTGAAAACTATAAAACTACAAAATAATTATAATAAAAATTATAATAAAATTATAATAAAAAATTATTCCGGAGAGGGGTGCATGCCACTCTTACCGAATAAGCGGAGACACAAAGGAACTCGTTTACAGAATTTTGAATACAACGAAATCGTCGGCACAACACGGGACGATGTAGCCTCGCTCGTTGATCGAGCGAAATACAATTAGATGTCAAAAAAGCCCCAAAGATTAAAAACTTTATAATAAATAATTTTTCAGTTAAGATTTCTGAATGATATGATTTGTATTTCTTTTGTCATTCTGATGATGAATTATAGACAATATCGATCTATCCGTAGCAAGCAGTATTTTTGAGAAACCGTTACTTCCTCGTGTAATTTTTAGTGTTTTACAAACTTATTACCCATAGCCGTGAAAAAATTGGTGCTTCATTTCTACTTCTGAATACTTTAAACTTTGTTTAAAAGCGGCTTTGTTTGTTCGAATTTGTTCAAAATGAAAATATTATTGGGATTGCCATGAAGACACACAGTGTTCGGTCCTACAGGGAAACTTGGAAAAAAATACTTTCCCCCTAAGAAAATTTTGGAGAGAAATTATTATTAAATAAAATTCTCAATTGATTCAATATATCTAAGGCGTAAAAGAGAGCTTCAGAAAACGTAGTGCCCCAGTACGAAGAATATCGTATTTCTCCCACAATTACGGAACATAAAACGCTCGGAAATGAAACTCATGTATCTATTTAACATAAAGAATGTGAAATAATACTGTAATAACAAACATATATGTTCGTATAAACGGTGAAATTGTTTTTGTAATAAAATTACTTTTGTACGTATCTTTGCCTAAAATATTTTCAAAACATTAAAAAAATATTATTGAAATCATACGAGAAAATCACATAGTACAAAATTGTTAGAGGTTTAACGATGACAAGCGATGGAAAACAGACCCACTGAATTGTTTTATGGTCCTTTATGAGAGTGAGCCGTTGGCAACGGAGGCCCCGGACGGACCAGGCATTTTTCAGTTCTAAAGGAGAAACCGGACCGTGAGGTTGCCACCTCGGATTTTCACTAGCTATTTTTTTAGTTCTGTCATATATCGTTATTATTTATTTTACTGGGTACGCGAATGTTCTGGAGTGTGATTTCTAATTCTTAATAAAGTGCATTTAAGTTTTAATTCAATTAACAACAGGTTATGGGCCCAGAACCCAGTGAATAGTGACTTAAGTGACTAAAGACAGCGCAGAACACTAAAGAAGCTTCCAATAATAAAAATCTGTTACCTCATAGGATTCTCGAAAACGTATTTGCGAACTATTTGAAAAATCCACTCTACCCTAATACTACTTGTTAACGCCGATTAGCTATAATATTTTGCGGAAAATCGGGCACCGTTGAAAGTTGCGTCGGCCCTGACCCAATGTTTGCGTTCTTCACCTCGGCGTCTGTTTTTGTCTCGCTCACCTGATCGTTCCGCGCATCTCCGTCTGTTTTTGTCGCATTCTTCATGTATCGAGCTTCGAAATCTGTTACTATAGCGTTCACCTCGTCATTCGTATTGTCAACGACTGTTTCTGTCGCGCTCGCTCGATCGATCGCGTGATCGATCGCGCCCAATACCCATCCAGCAAACCCCTCTCACGCGCTGGCCCGGACGCCAGGTCGTGAACGCCTAATTCTTATTGTGCAGAGTTGTCTTAACCATTGTGCAAAAGAGTTGATTCTACAGTCATATCGTTCAGTTTAGCTTTATATCAATCTCTTTCTCTTGTTCACGTCTTACCGCTGCGCTCTACTCATCTCATTTTGTCTTGTTAATAACTATTCCGCGCCCGTCTAACTCTCCCGGGCGACGTTATTAAATCATCTCGAGTCAGTTCAGCGGTGAATCTTGTTAAGAACGACCCGTGACAATAAACTACCGATTATTCGTCACCGTCTTCTTTGTAATTTGACGACCATCATTCTCCCTTTCTTTCGATCACCCCCTTCGAGGTGGAACCGGCAAAGTCGAGCCTCAACATCAACGCTCGGCGCTAACACTACTTCACAGCCATTAGCTCGATGTAATTATCCATTTCGAATTAGTTATAAAACGAAAGAGGTTTCTTTCGATTTATGGCGGATTGGAAATGGATAACTACATCGATTGCCCGAGTCTCACCACGTGGAGGTTGCTGTGACTGGAGACCCGAAAGGGAGTCAGAACGAAGCCGGTATTCGCTATGGCTCCCTTTCTTATGTAGCGGCACCCGGTCGGCGACTGCAATAGACATAAGATACATTC
>CM052151.1:179700-225373 GCA_028455555.1 Augochlorella aurata | reverse complement strand
ATAGTTCTTCTAAAAAATTCGGGACCCCACTTTGCTGACCATAAATAACTCAGTTTAAAATTTTTTATTTATATGGTGATGCAGTAGTAGTAATAATAATAGTAATAATTCTACTTGAGATGTGGTGGAGTAGGACGTAACAACTGTTATTCCAATCCAGAGCCGAACTGGTTAAAATTTCCCAAGCAGTCAAAATGACTGCTTTTGGGCAATATAGGTATACCACATATATAAATATCGGAAATGAAGGAGGGGGGAGGCAACTACAATTATTAATAGACGCATTTATATATTGTAGAAAAAGTCACAAAATTTTAAGAAGTCGTGTCATCATATACATAATTGTTTTTCTAATCGAAATTGAAAAGCAGTCAAAATGACTTCCTCCGGCAATCTAGTGTTAAGGATAACGCAGAGAAGTTTACAGTTAAAGGAAAATTAAAGTGGATCAAAATGGCAAACGGTGGAAATGGTTATTTCGGAATTAAAAGGTTAAATGCTGACAATTATTTAGTCTGGTGTTACAAGTTAGAATTCTTGCTGGTTAAAGAAAAACTGTGGAATGTAATAAAGAAGGAAAAATCTAATCCAGTGACTACCGCATGGACTGAGAAGGACGATGAAGCACGTGCTACGATTGGATTATTAGTAGAAGACAGTCAATTACAGCACATAAAGGGTGCAAGTTGAGTGCGGGAAGCATGGCATTCGTTCAAGGAACATCACCAAAAGGCTACATTAACAAGCAAGGTGCTGTTGCTAAAGCGGTTATGTAGAATAGTGTCAAAAAAACAATGAATTAGCGACTCTCGTACAAGTATTACCAGACAATCTTATGGCAGTAATGTTACTCGGAAGCCTTCCGGGATAATATGAAAATCTTGTAACAGCGTTGGAAAGTAGGCCCGAAGCTGATTTTACGCTAAAGCTCGTAAAAAGTAAATTGATAGACGAGTACAAGAGGCGAAAGGGGCTTAAAAATACGAGAGAGGATTTCTCAAAATAATCTGGACATTTTAAAAGTGATTGCATGAAGTATAAATCGTGGAAGCATAAAAATGAGAAAGCCAATAAAGCTTCCGAGAATAAATCTTCCAATGATTACAGTTTCTATGCAATAGCCTCCGATGAAATTTCTGGAAAAGCATGTCTAGGTGCAAAGATTAATAAGAAAAATAATCGTGGATCGTCGATTCCGGTACAACAAACCACATGGTGATATCGAAGGATTTTTTTGATGAACTCGACTCAGGAAGAAAAGGCCACGTGTATCTTACAGACGAAGGAAAGACAGAGGAGATGCAAGGGATTGGTTCAGGGGTTCAGGGGTGTAAAATAGGCTCAGGCGAGGTTGCTGAACTGAAAATTATGCAACGTGCTGTACGTTCCAACTTTTGGATCTAATTTGTTGTCAATAAAAAAATTAGTCAGAGAAGGATACAAGCTAACCTTCGAAGATGACAACTGCAAGATTGTAAAAAACGGGAAACTACAGGCAACGGCGAAACTTTCACCAGAACTGTACGAGGTAAAAACGGTCGAAAGGGTTTGTGCGGCGAGCGGAGTCATAAATCCGGGCACACGGAAGATTGTCTGCATAACTGGCATTGATGTTTCAAACATCGGAACTCTGCTGCAATTAAGGATGTGGCTGTAGAAGTATTAGCCACAGGCATCAAAATGAAGGACTGTAGACAAATGAGTAACTTGCGAATGGTGCGTTAAGGGAAAAATGGCACGCATTCTTTTCCAAAGGAATCAAGTAACAAAAGCAATTCAGTTCTGGATATTTTTCATACAGATGTTTGCGGTCCTATGCAGACGGCAACGCCCGGAAATAAAAGGTATATTCTTAAAATGATTGACGATTTTTCTCACTTATACATGAGCCACAAAAATGAAGTAACTGCATGTATTAAGGAATTTGTGAAAATGATGAAAACAATATCAAAATAAGCCAAAAATAATAAGGTCGGACCGAGGAAGGGAATACGTGAATTCAGTTTTACAGAGTTACTTAAAAAAGGAAGGGATAAAGCTACAGTACTGCAGCTCCGTTGCTTCTCCGCAGCAAAACGGAGTTGCAGAGCGAAAAAATAGATCGTTAATCGAAATGGCAAGATACATGTTGCTCGATGCAAATATGGAGAAGAAATATTGAGGTGCAGCAGTGAATACTGTAAATTATTTGCAAAATAGACATCCCACAAAAGCGACTGAAAAACTCCACATAAATTATGGTATACAAAAAGACCAAATGTCGAACATTTGCACACTTTCGGCTGTGATGCATATGCACATATCCATAAGGAGCAGAGAAGAAAATTAGATGACGAGGCTGAAAAATTCATGTTTGTTGGATATTCCGAAGAGTCGAAAGCGTTTCGATTGTTAGATATGAAAACAAATCGAATAAAAGTTAGTCGCGACGTAATTTTCTTAGATAAGAGTAATGAAGATAAATTAACTCATGAAGTGCACGATGATGAAGTCACAGTTTTTAATACCGAAAAACACGATGAGGATAATCAAGAAAGCATGGAGGATGATGGATCTGACAACGAAGAAGAATCCAGTACAGATGAGAATGAAGACAGAGAATACGGAACCTCTTTAAGAAATGAAGAAACGAGACCCGAACAATGCAGACGATCTGAAAGTTCAAATGAAGGTGTGCCACCAAACAGGTACATGACTTCTTCACACATAATAGTTACGGATGAAGGAAGGGAACCCAGAAACGTAAGAGAAGCGTTATCAGGACCCGATAAGGACAACTGGAACTCTTTGAAGGAAAACTGCACGTGGGACATTGTACCCAAACCAAAGGATAGAGACGTTGTTACTTATAATAAGTGAGTCTTTAAATTAAAACGGAATGCGGATAGTAGTATTGGGAGATACAAAGCTAGGCTTGTCGCTCGAGGTTTTTCACAAGAGTATGGGTCGAACTATAACGAAGTTTTTGCGCCCGTAGCAAGGCAAACGACCTTTAGAACCTTCTTAGCGCTAGCAGGTCAGAAAGGTATGTTCGTGAAGCATTTCGATGCGAAAACAGCGTTTCTCAATGGGACACTCAAGAAGACCATCTATATGCAACAATCCGAAGGATACATCATATCAGGTAAAGAAAATCATGCTTGCAAATTGAAAAAGGGAATTTATAGTTTAAAGCAAGGTGCTAAAGTTTGGAATGATAAGATGAACGAATTACTAAACAAATATGGTTTTAAACAAAGTTCAACAGATCCGTGTTTAAATATAAAGATTGTTGAAGGAAAATAAAATCTCATTTTTTATGTAGATGATATTTTAATTGCTGCAAAGGACATAAATAAAATTTATAAAGTGGCTGATTTAAAAAAAAACATTTTCAGCTTAGTGATCTTGGATTATTAAAGCAATATTTAGGTATGGAAATCAGAAAAAATGAAGATGGTTTTTTCTGTATAAAGCAAGAATAGTATGTCAAGAACATTGTATGCAGATTTGTATGCAGATTAAATCAAGGCTATGAAAAATATAGAGATGACGGATTGCCAATGCCAGAAAATGCCAAATATCAGCAGTTGATCGGTGCATTATTATATCTAACTGTAAATACAAGGCCAGATATATCGGTAAGTGTTGCAATTTTAAGTCAACATAATAAGCATCCTACAACAGTTAATTGGACGGAAGCGAAAAGAGTTTTCCGTTATTTGAAAGGAACAATAATAAAACAACAATAAGTCATGAATTAAGACCCGGTAAACGAAATAGTGAAAAGGAATTGATTGGCTTTGCAGATGCTGATTGGACAAAAAAAACAAAGTTGATAGGAAATCCAACAGCTGGTATTTATTCCAATTTTGCGGAGCATCAATAAGTTGGAGTTGCAGAAAGCAAACAAGTGTCGCATTATCTTCGACAGAAGCGGAGTATGTTGCTCTAGCTGAGGCGACACAGGAAGGAGTGTGGATAAATCGGCTGCTGGAAGATTTTGGAGAAAACATCCAGAAGAAAATAATCGTTTATGAAGATAATCAGAGTTGTCTTAAACTCGTGGACGACAATAAATTCAGTAACAGGGCAAAACACATAGACACAAAGTTTCGCTGTATAAAGGATTTAAAGGATCAAGGGATGCTGGATTATAGATATTGTCCTACGGATCAAATGTCGACTGACATGATTACAAAACCATTGGGAAAAATAAAGTTAAAATAAATGTTGATTTACTAATGAATAAATTAGTTTCAGTGTCATCATCGTTTTATGGTCCTTTATGAGGGTGAGTCTTTGGCGACGGAGGCCCCGGACAGCCTAGGCATTTTTCAGTTCTAAAGCAGAAACCGAACCGTGAGGTTGCTACCTCGGATTTTCACTAGCATTATATTTTCTGTATCTCTGTAGTTCTGTCATGTATCATTGTAGCGACCACTACCACCGTTCCCTGCCGGTAGATGGATACCTTTCTCGCAAGTCCTCTGAGCGTTCCCGATTTCTATATATACCAACTCATTAGGATTCCTCTACATCCCCGCGTCTAAGGCAGGGTCCGCTAGCATAGCCTTACTGACGAGTCCTCTAGCGGACCCGGGACGTAACGCTCCCCCACTCCATCTCTCGCTTCTTTCTAATTTCTTTCGCGCTCTTAACCTCTAGTGCGATTTACATCTCGGTCCTATTTACATTACGCCGCATTCACATATATACTTAACTCATTGACGGTGCCACCAAATCATTATCATTTATTTTATTGGATACACGAATGGTCTGGAGTGTAATTTCTAATTCTTAATAAAGTGTATTTAAGTTTTAATTCAATTTACAACAGAAATTGAGAACAAGCGAGATTTATGAAAAAACATTAGCTTCGCTGGGGCTAGAACAGCGTCCACAAAATTCGTAGCTCGCCTCTACATTGTAATAGTTATGAAGATTTTAATATATCACGCATACCACAGTTTTACGGGACTGTAAAATAAACAATTTTGAACGCCCTTAAAAATTCATCAAGATATGTTCACATATCATTAAAGACAGCTAAGGAAAGTAACATCTTCTCGAAAATAGTGCTTGTTACGAGTAGATCAGTATTGTCTAGAAATCCTCATCAGGAAAAAATGTAATACAAGCAGAATTATTTGGAAATTCTAATTGTTTCTCGTTTGCTTTTAAGGATACAAGTAGCTATTACACATATTCGATGTCGAGGAAAGTGGCGTTCTGTAATTGTCTGGCTAGCAGATATGCATACAGGCGATTTCCACCGCGTCCATTGATTATACGAGACCTTCGATAACTCGAGAGACGGAGCAAGGAAGCTGATAATTCGATTGAGAAATACCGTCGTTCAACATCGACCCAAGCCGAAACGGATGCCCTCGTTGCGTCGAAACACATGTCCTCATTACGTCGAAACACTTATGTGTCGGACTCGGGTCACGCTAGCAACATGCTTTAAGGACGTCCAAGGTCGAAATTTTTCGGGAGTCAAATGTCTTAGTCCTTTTCCGAATGTAGAAAACCAATGAAGGATAGATAACGTAATGTGTAACTTTTTTATTTTTTTTTAATGGAACTTTTGCGAATGCAGTTATGATGTTTTTCTGATTAAAATAAGACCAAACACGATATAATTTTTGTAAGATTACATTGTTCAACTGTAATGTTCAACCATCTAGTAATGTTCATAGAAGCTACAATATTTATTCAATTTCATTACTTTCTTCATTTCTGACATACATGGACCTTTGTAAAACAATACAAATTGAATAATTATTGATTTGGAAAAGGTCTTTTTTTTAACTATGCGCTGACCATAAGGACAATTGCGTGAGTTTAATTAGGGATTACCCACGTGGAAGTCTGATGCTAGCAGTACTCCCGTGAGGGTCTAGTACCGGGAATACCCACATGAGAGCCTAGTGCCAAGAGTACACACGTTGGGATCTAGTGTCACGAGTATCTACGTGGAGGTCTAGCAGATTCCTATTATTGGCAAAGTTTCGCATATTTTAATCAGTAAATATTACTCTTTTTATTGGAGGTGGGGGGGGGGGGGCATTGAACAGCCCACGTGGGTAATCTTGAGTTAAAGATCACAATTGTTTATATAAGATAGCAAGAAATCCGCATTTCTTACTATTATTATTGGGTGTTAGGGTCTGTGTTCGGAAAGTGTGGGGCGGAGTAGGTCGTTATCACGGCCGGCTTGACCATGAATACAAAAACCTGTACACAAACTCTTTGTATTATTAGCATTAACTAATCAACTAAAAAAATTATATATACAATGTGTATCAAAATTATTGTAACTCCTGGAAATGAAGGGTTCCTGAGGTCATTTGAAGTAACTTTTTTCTTAGCGAAAATGCAATCCGCGGCAAGGTGCTTTCGCAGCTGAGATGCTATATGGCACAAGCCTAAGACTGCCGAGAGAATTTTTCATAAATGAAGATACATCCATACACCCACAAATATTCTTGAAAAAATACAAACACATCAGAAACATAAAACCTACACAAGCAGCACATCACACAAAATCAAAAACATTTATACACACAGCGCTGCATGACTGTACACATGTATTTGTTCGTGTCGATGCCACTAAAAAACCCTTCGAGGCTCTTTATGAGGTATTAAAGGTAGGGAAACAACCATAGCAACGAAGATGTTTAAACCGGCGTTTTTCGA
Source organism: Augochlorella aurata (assembly GCA_028455555.1). Lineage (NCBI taxonomy): Eukaryota > Metazoa > Arthropoda > Insecta > Hymenoptera > Halictidae > Augochlorella > Augochlorella aurata. Next base: position 218,692 of record CM052151.1, on the reverse strand, counting down.
AAAGAACCCAGATACCGTTCCTAGTGAAACGCCGAAGACCTATGTAAATAAAAAAATCAGATTCGTGTGTTAGGTATAGTTAACCCACTCCCCGAGGGGAGTGATGTAGCGATAGGCTCGACGCGCCATCTAGTACAGCTAAGTTATGTTAAATGTAATTAGGTTAGGATAAATATAACTAGTCATTAGTATAGTTAGTTTTAAGCCCTTAGGTTAAGTTAGTTGTATTCTAGCCTTAAGAAAAAGCGTCGTCGACGTGGGTGTACAAAGAAATAACGAAGTCCTCATTCGACTTCCGTTCACGGACTCACGCACAATAAATCCGATTTCACAGTTCGTCCTCGTATCCAGTTATTCCGTGTGTGCGTATTGAACCCCGGTCAGGATAAGTCCCACAAAATACACCAATGGCCTATCTACAAAATTGACACGCGGCCCATACGAGCTAAGCGTACTCATCCCTCGCGATCGTCAATACTTGCAGCGAGGAGTCTCACGAATGCTCACGCCGACATTTTCCTCATAGTTAGATTTCCTTGTTAAGTTTTTGTTATAATAAAGTTTGTTATTTGTTGTCTATTGCTCACTGTTAGTGTTGTATCCCTATTTCGTTGGGCGTCCCTTCACACGCACACACACAAAATCAACACGCGTCTCTGTTCGAACAATTTGTTACCCTGCGTTTCTGGAATGTGAAGAAAAGTTTATTTGTGAAAAATGCGTGCACAATGCCCTTTACACTAGTTACGCGTTCACGATTGCCTTCAACACCCACAATCCCGACAATAGAGTATGTATTCCACTTCAACAGAATCGGAAATGACAAGAATAGATACCATCTGGTGATCTCAATGCTGGACCCCGAGTCCCTGCAGGACGTGGAAGACGTGTTTAGGTCGCTGCCATCTGTAGGAAGATATGACGTGCTTACGGACTCATCAGACAAGCAACTGCTCAAGCTGTTCACTGAGCTGGAATTGGGAGACAAAAAGCCGTCACAGCTCCTGAGGAACATGGGACGCTGCAATGAACATGGGAAGCTGGCTTCAACAACAAACAAATTCCGCACAGCAGCCTGGCAGACATGACCACTAGCTACCAGTTCATCGACCAGAGGAGCCCCAGGTACGCCGAGCACACACTCGAAGGAATTGCAGCGGAGCTTGCGGTCATGCGATCCTCGATGAATCAACTGATTTCGATCAACAGAGAAAAGATTTGGCACAGATCTGGTTCCTTGAGATGGGATGAGTCTCGTGGGCGCTCTCCTTTAGCCACCGGTTCATCATTCTGCCACTATTATCACTGTTTCGGGGCTGACGCGCGTCGCTACATTAGGCCATGTTCCTCACCGGTGGCACAACCTCGTGCCTCGAAATCGGAAAACTGAGTGCGCCGACCACCGCTGAGATGACGGATGATGGCGCAACCTCGGGCTCGGCTACTAATGTGCTTATTGCGGCCAATTCTTCTACCATTGCCACTTATGGACGACATATACATAGAGGCTAATTTCCACGCTCTGCCGAGAGTTCATATGGCCCAACCCACTACGGCTTGCCTTCGTTGGTGTTGTACGGGGTGCAGCGAAGAGCCACGATCTACGGTATCTCGCCCATTAGCAGGTTCGATATCCCTGAGGGAGCGCTTGGCTCTCAGTATGCTGCTTTACTCAGGAAGTTCTCGAACCTTGGTTCTTGGCATTTTTGAGCGCCTTTGTTGTCTTTCCGATTACAAACTGGCCGCAGGAAGACAGGAGTTTGTGAATACAGCACATGGTGAAGAAGAACAGCGGAGGTTGGCGTGTTACTGGCAATTACCACTGCCTCAACGTGAACTTGGTTCACGCTGCAGTGTTGCGAAGCCTGCGAAGTCAGGGTTCTCGACGCTGGATGTGCAGCGGGCCTATTATCAGATTCCTGTAGAAAAGAACTGTGTACAGAAGACCGCCGTTTCAACAACATTCGATCTCTTCGAATTTCTGGGAATGCCCATGAGACTGCGAATGCATCGCAAATATTCCAGCGATTTATGAATTTGTTGTTGCAGTATCGCCCTTCACCCATTGTTACCTGAACGACATCCTGGTTATGTCAGAATGCCACGTGCAGCACTTGTTGCATCTGCGGCAACATTCTATAAATATGATGAAGTGTCAATTCGGCAAAAGGGAGGTGAATTACTTCGCCCTCCTGGTGTCCGGTGAGGGCTATCTACTGTCATCACACAAGTTGAAGGCAATATGGACCACTTCGAGACTGGGGTGCCCCGCTGAGCTGCGCAGATTCTTAGGTATATTAAATTATTACAGGAGAAGCATCCCAGGAACCGCAAAGTTAGAAGCCCCGTTCAATGACCTGTTGAGGGACCTACTAAGGCAGAATTAGCTTAGACACCGGAAACAGAGAACACTTCGTATTAGACTACACGAATTGGACATCGAGACCGGAAAAATGTTCTGTGACATATCCACGGGAGTTATCCGGCCTTATCTCGTGGTAACCCTAAGGCGTGTGACCTTATATGCGATTCATGGTCCGTCACATCCCAGTGGCTGAGTGATATCGCATAACTTGATGGAAAAATTCTATTGGCTATCAATGAAGAAAGGCGCGAAACGTTGGACATGGTGCTGTGAAACCTGCCAGCACGTCAAAATCAACTAACATAACAAAATGGCAGAATCGCCACTCTTCGGGGACACCATTCGTGTTCGCCGACCCTTCGGAGCTGTTCATGCGTATTCAAGCGTGTCGATACTACACAGACCCTTGGACGCTCTTTACAGTGAACTCCACAGAGTCTTCAGGTACATCGACAATAAGACGTTCATAATAGATGGGCACGGAATCGAAAAGAATGTCTCTACGGTCAGCTTCAAACCGATACATATGGAGCTGGACGACACGGACACCGACAACCAGCCGCAGCCAACCCTTTCACGGCTGATTCTACAGAGGAATCACTGGACTGGCACTACAGAAGAATCCTCTGCCTCTTTGGCCTCGATTCCATGCACCGCCAGTTACGCCACTTCGACCAAAAAGTTCGGCGACCTTCCTTCCCGCGGAAGTTTTGGAAGGGGAGTGGTTATGGCATCACAGCCACGACCTCCTCAACAGGATATCAGAAGGAGCTCAGCTTGGCAGTAATTTCCACCAACGGACTTCAGGAAGCGTCCCATGAAAGCTTATTTTTTACAGTTTTTTACATGTTTTTTATTCTAAGTAATAGTAAAATTTAAAAGAAAGTATTTCAGTCATTATACAGTGATCTTGTGCCTCTAACATTTACAGAAAAATTCAAGTCATTGAGACCAGTTTTAAAAAAGTTATAACATTTTAAATGTGTTGAATCAATTTTGCTTCCCATTTTATATAATTTCATGTGTTTATTATTATTTATTTTAATTTAATATGGGAAAGATATTTTAAATAAGGTATACATAATAGTAATAACGTCATTTAACGTCATGGTAGTAATAACGTCATTCTTATACTTTAATAAAACAGTGAGTACATTATTCGGAGAAATGACGCCTCTAAGGCCTAAGTTTATGACGGCAGTATAACCAGGTATAACGACTGGTAACCACCGGCCGGGTCTGACTTTAAGAAGTGCGCATTGAGAAAAATGAAAGAGGACAAACATCAGCTAATCCGTATCCAATACAAAGAAACAGGTCGACTGCAATTAGAGTCTCTCTCTGTCCAAGAATTGTCTACATGTCTAGATGCCGTCTCCAGGTATATAAACAGCTATTTTTTGAGCTACATTTCATTAATTTTGGTTACTACGGTAAGCAAGCTTCATACGGCTCGACAAAAACGATAATCAGAGAACGATTTGTCAGAGGACTCGAAACTAGCAACATGATGACTCGCCCCCCCCCCCCAACAATACATCAGAGTACATAATATTTCAATTTGAACACAATTTAAAACATCGAGGAAAAAGAGTAATCGATTTGAGGTGGAATGACTCTAATATGATACAATAATTATTAAGTTACAAATACAAAAGTTACAAATTATCTTGAGGTATTTTTTAATGCAATTAAAAGTATGTGAGGTCATAGTAATAAACCAACAACAGAACTTTTTAAAGCAGCGTAAGAAAAGCTATTAGTTCATACTGCTGTTAACGGTTCTTTATAAACTAATTGCATCAAAAAACCCATACGATTATGTTAACTGTGAGTAATACAAGTAGAAATAGAATGAAAACAATCAATAATATTTTAATAGAAAATTTTTTATTCAGGAACATCGTTGAATATAACAAATGAACATAATTATTATTTATAGGGTAGAAATATACAGGGTGGTTGGTAACTGGTGGTACAAGCGGAAAGGGTGTGATTCTACGCGAAAAAAGAAGTCGAAAATATAGAATAAAAATTTTTCGTTTGTGACTTTGTTTTCGAGAAAATCGACTTTGAATTTTCGCTCGGTACGCGTGCACTTTATCACGTCTCGTTATAACGGATCTCACTGTAGATCGTTGTCTCGATGGATATTATCGCAGTTTAAGTTTGTTTTTGCCGTAACGGAAAATTAGGAATACATAATGAAATAATACGAAGTAAGCATAAAGTTTATTATTACAAAAATTGCTGAAAATGTTGCCCATTCTGCCGAACACACACTTCTGCTCTTCTAATTAAATTTCTATGTACGCTTTCTAACGTATTCGATTCTTTTAAAGTATGAAAGGCTACAATAATCTTTTCTTTCAATTGCTCGCAACTTGTGATTTCTTCAGAATAGACAATTGATTTAATATGGCTTCATAAATAAAAGTCAAGCGGAGTTAAGTGCACGCGTACTGAGCGAAAATTCAAAGTCGATTTTCTCGAAAACAAAGCCACAAACGAAAAATTTTTATTCTATATTTTCGATTTCTTTTTTCGCGTAGAATTACCCCCTTTCCGCTTGTACCACCAGTTACCAACCACCCTGTATATCAACACAGTTCCCTCAATATACGACAGATATTGTGGAGTACATAGCGTAGTAGTAAAAGAAATTTAAAAAACTGTAGATTATGAAATATACTTAAGTATAATAGAATCTCATTCTTCTGTTGGTAACTTGATAAATATAAAAAATTATAGCACGCAAAACGAGGTTTAACATCATCAGATGATCTTTTTCACATATGTAAAATTGCCGAAGCTAGTTTAATACCAAAAATAATAACAAGGACTTTAAACAATGAATGTTCCTCACTATTTAGTAATCATTATGCTCATATGTACGATCACAATGTAAATGTGGAATCCTATCACATTATTCATTCAATCAAAATAATTAATTCATTGGAATATAAGATTGTGCTACATAGGAGAAAATTTATCAAAAATAGACAACAGAATAAGAAATCGATTAGCTAGAGCAATTTTATTTACAATTAAACTTTAAATACATTCTGCGAAATTATAATTCTCAAAGTATGCATTTTTCATATCTGATTAATTGAATTTACTTTCTAAAAATTAAACATTTTTGCATAATTCATTAATGTCGAATATTAAAACAGCTCAACAAGTTTGTAACATCGGTGGGTTCTGTCAAAATTGCAAATACAGTAATGTCTCACTGAATGTCGCAACTTTACGGCGAATATCACAGCACTAATGCTACGTAATTTATCGATTTTCTCGCTACGCCGATGCCGAGGTTCGACGGAGTCTCGAATTCCCGAAACAGAACTCATAATACAATAACATAACTTGTTTAATTTTAATATTTTAAAACTGAATTTTTTAAACAAATTGCTTATAATTTGGACAAATATTTCTAATTAAAATAAAATCAAGCACGATAGAATTTCAATTATATTTAGTTGTTTAATACTTAATGTATAATTCATTTTATTCCATTATCGTTATGACTATGTAGGAAAAATACATTGTTATACATATTGATAGTAATTGTACATTAAAAAGCTGCATTGATATTATTCATAATTATGCATATATTAATTAGATAAGTGCAAAATTATATTCTACATTAAATTGTTTTGTTGCGTATCATCCTTAGAATTGTATAGTATCGTGGCCTACGGTTATGGTTTTCCTCTATTTGCAAGACCCCTTCAAATTCCAAGGTTGATGAAAAAAGTACAGTAAACTGTTCCTTCACAGTCTCCGTAAAACGCGTAGAATCGTTCCAGCGAATATTTGTCGAATCGAGCACTTCCTTTCTGAATGTCAATGAATAGAAGCATCTTTACTCTGAATGTCTGGAAATCGAGGCTTCTCTACTCTGAATTTCTCGATATCGAAGCATCTCTACTCTGAATGTCTCGAGATGGAAGCTGTCCACTTTGAATGTCTGTCGAACGTAGGCCTGAATAGCATAACTTCACTGATATTTTCTTTCGAATTACACACATACCTTCTTTAGCGTTGCCTTTAATACTTCATGTGTAATTAAGAATTGGTTTTTCTAATTCCTTTTTCGTAAATAAAATAAGTCACTTGATTCATGTAATGAATAAATACGGTGTAAAGTATGTCGTATTTGGTATCATTTTAATTGGAAGAATCTGACCAATATATTTAAAAAAAATTTATGTATAAAAAATTAGAAATAAAAAATTTAAGTCATCGTTTCTATTCTGGCATTACAATGTATTCATAGTAATGTACACCGGTATGCGGCAGCTGCCTTTCCAGGTAGTTTTGTTCTCCCCCCTCCTCTCTCTTTCTCTCTCACACTCTCTCTCTCTCTCTCTCTCTCTCTCTCTCTCTCTCTCTCTCTCTCTCACAAGATATCGGCAATTATAAAGGTGAGCTGCGAGGTTCGAATAACTGTGTCTTGTCTACGCTAAAAAACATATCATACTAGCATAGCTTATACATCGAGTTTACTGTGACGTCATGTAGAGTAGATGATTTGTCCTGGCATCATGCAAGCTATTTGAAGCCGTATCTATTAGTGTAGTAGTAACTTTTGGCCAATCAGGAATCAGTATGAAAAACGCGGGCGTGATATCACTCAGCGTGTCCGTCCGAATTAATACAAATTATATGGTTCTAATGATGCATAAAAAATGCAGTTTTTATAATTGTTAGAAGTAATATAATACATTAATTGACAACCTTGAATTGGTACTTGTACTTGAAAATGTTGTGTTTCTTTTGGTTGTTGCCTGTTAGTCTTCCAATGGCACACAATGGAAAGGAATTGTCTTTTTACTACAGCATGGTACTGCCAAATTATTGCCTACGTTTTCTGCCACACATTCAGACTTCACCATATTTTCTTCTTGAAATATCTCTTCTGTTAATATCAGTCTTTTCTGTCTTTTCATATCTTTACATTCTTGCAGATTCTATCTCACTTTCTTTATGTCCTAGTCTGAATTCTGGTAGTAATAAGTGTAGTGAAGGAATTACTGAACACAAAATTATTATTTAAAAAAAAGACATAAGTAAATATAAACAGCTTATATTATTCATTTATTAGTTCTTTTTAGCTTTTTAAAATGTGATCCAATTGATCTAGCTTGTATCTCATCCTCATAATCACCGAGTTTAAAATGTTAACTACATATTCCTTTGTATTCTAAATTAAATTCATTTTTTAATTTTACGATCTCTAGGAACTGAAAAAAATATCTGTTCCAAATTTTTGCTCGCTTTCTTTGAGTTGCTTTTACACGTCACAACACTGCAATGCTTCCTGATATTTGAAGAAAATTTAATTATCACGGTTTAAATACCACGATAATTTATAATGTAAATAATTAATTAATTTTCTTCTGTACTCAATGAATCAATACACTTCGCACACTTGGAGTCAGCGGGTCAGCTTTGGGTGGCTTTGGGCACGCTCAGGCACCTTGGGTGACGTAGCAATATGGCTACCTTCCACTACACCATAGACTTAGGAATAAGATCATTTTGGTTGTTATTGGTTACCAAGCAACCCGTCTATTCTACAGACGTTAGGTCACCTTGGGTACCCTTGGGTTGTTATCACTAGTTTAAGCGACAGACAGACGTCGACGCGATCAATAACTAATATTATACAATCAATAAAAATAATTTCATTTCATTATTATAATTTAAGAGCATATTATATAAGAAATAACATAGTTAATCTTGACAAAATACGCAGTAAACCGACAAAAACTGTTTCATTTTCTATCTAATAAGAATAAATGTACAATGTAAGTGTAATATCAATGTAAATAAATAATTTTTTGTAAGCATTTACATATTTGTATTTTTATTATTTATTTAAGTTAAAATAAGTTTCATGAAAATATTTAGTCAAACACTTTTTATAAAATATTAACTCTTTACACTTTGTTCTGAAATGGTGACTTAAAAGCTCTACTATAAATTACTATATCATTTTTCAAAATAATTTTTGTAGGAAATTTTATCCATAAAATATAAGAATGATATAAAGTAGAAGTACTATACGTTGAAAAAAATGTCTTCGTAATAATTAAAATAGTTACGAGCGCAAGGGGTTAAAAATAATATATGTATGCATATGTTTACATATTTCTTCCAAAAATTAACATCATATTAAAATTGTTTTACGTATTGAAATATCGATAGTATGTATATGGTCTATTGTAAATTGTAAGAGAGCTCTTGTTGTCCCTCCGATTGTAGATTGTAGGTTGTGTTGTGTGAAAGTGCGAAAGAGGCAAAGTGATAAGTGCGCCATCTGCAGACGTTCGTTTTTTTTGCACGAAAAACCGCCAATTCAACGTTGATTGCATATATAATTAATTTTTCTTCTACCTATTATAGAAACAAAATTTTGTTTTGAGTGTATTATGGCTCTATGCTAGTACAAAAGAAATTTTAAAACGTTGATTTGACTTCAGCTACGTAATATTTTGATGTGTATGGCAATGGCGGATTTTGTGTTTATCATGTATTTCATATTATTATTAGTGTTTGAACTGTGTACGGGTAGGTAATAATGTTTTTAATTCAAAAATATATTATATTAATCAAATACGGACTAGAATTGGCATATGTCCTTCATATATTATCTTTGTTTAAAGTTTCATACATAAAGAATGATGAGTGAAATATTTGTACCTATCTACCAAAGACTACAAAAATTGTATACAATTTGATGTTTTTGTTTTGAATTTGTTTCCTGTCAAAATTTGATGTGCGTATATATAGATATACACACACACATGTATATACATATATAATATATTTTAGATAACAGATAATACTTCATAACACCTTGAAATATATTTCAATGCTTAACAGGAATCGTTTTTAGGAGAAAAGGAGACCTTTACTTTAGCAGAACATGATTTTTCTTCAGAAAATGAGGAATCACAAAAATCCATAGATATTGTAGACATTAATGATAATTCAGCTGGATACCAACGCTTGAAGTGCTACATTTGCGAGGGACCAGACTGTTCGTATACTAAGTTCTGTCACAATGCAGTTACGGTAATATCTCTTGCATTATTAACTATATCATAAATAAACTATATTAATTATGAAGGAAATTAACATTGTACATTCTGTTTTATAGTGCTGGAAATCTAAAGTAAAACAATCAGATGGTACAATAAGTGTAAGTAGAGGGTGTACTTCATCAGTAGACCAAATGTTATTAATATGCAATAAGCAACAGCCACTACATGCTAATCATAATAATAATAAGAAGAAGAGACACGTTAGTGGTCCTGTAAGTGGTATCCAATATTTTGTTGAGTGTTGTCAAACAGATTTTTGTAATGGTGGACCATTTCCAATATTGCAAGACTACAGTGGTGGTAGGTGCATATAATATTTATATATTCGATTGTTTGCTTAGTTATCTTTCATGACAAATATATATATTATTTATAGATGCTGTTAAAGAAGATTATACAGTTAAATTAACATTAGCAATTTTGGGTTTGATGGTTGGTTTTTGTGTTATTGCTGGGGGACTGTTATTTTATTTATTGGTATGCAGAGCACGCAGGAAACGACCTTTGACTGCTAAACGTAATAAGCTTGTTATTGAGTCTGAACTGGAATCGTCATATCTACATTTCTCATTTTCGTCTCCGACATCAGTCCCTACATGTCCTGCTCATGAACTTAGAGCAACTGCAGCTGGTGATAGCACATTAAAGGTAAGATACAATGTAGCTGCCCTTAAATTAATGATGTAATAATTTTCTGATAATTATGCTATATGCATTAGTAAAATCAATTTTCATGATGGTTGCTTTATATCTAGTTTTTCTGTGCAAAGTATTAAGTCATTATTATAAAAAGTGCAAAATGTAAGTGGATAAGTACTTGTGAAATTTCTTAACTATGCCTAAATTATAATTAAAAAATAAATCTGCAATGACTGGGCAAGGATCAGTAATTTAATTCAAGAGTTGTAGTTAGTTGAAAGAAAGTTCTAATTATCAGAGGCTTATTGAATGAAACTTTTATTTAATGTCGCAACATACTATACGAAAAGGAGTATAGAACTAAACAGTCTAGAAGAACAGAACTAGAAGTGAAACATGTTTACAAAGTGTCCCACTCTCAAATTATTGATAGTAGAATTCAAAGTATGCAAAATCACATTAACATACAAATAACATTTAATAGTGATGTTAACATCCAAACAAGACAATATTAATAATAAACTGAATCGAACACATTATTTAGAAACTTCGTAATTTTTTGTGTAAATTATTCTGTACTTTACAATCTACCTATCTGTAACTATGATCTATTTTTTGAAAGAAGACACGTGAAATATTCATATAATTATTGTAGCTGCTCACTCTATTCTTACACATGTATTCTAAAGCAAGGGAAGTGAAGTAAACAGCTTTTATTACTGTGAGTGTATTTGAGATATATTCACTTAAAAACAGATCATAGCAACGAGTAGTCAAGCTATTCAATTGCTATCATTTTAATGATTATTAAAATAAAATGTTCATGATTTTTAAGCCATACAATCTGTTTGCAGCTCAAATCTATTTGAGCTGAATTTGATTGTTGCTATTTGATTGTTATTATTTGTGTTTCCATTCAAGTGATTGTAATTGGTATTAGCATGTATACGTGCAGTAAGTGGATGTCCATTGGTGTATAATTATATTAAAATTTATGAAATAGAGAACAAACTGCAAGAGTGTGTGAACAATTATAATAGATGAGCAAGAATTGTATGGTACTTGAATAAACATAGCAAATCAAGTGGTGAGTGGACGTATTTTTGTTATAATTAATATAAGAATAATATATAAGAAGTACATATTTTAAATTCATATTCTCTTTGGGGATTAAAAATAGGGATTCTATATTTAAGTTTCTATCACACCGAAATTTAAACAACTGAATAGTTTCGTTTTTTAGAGACAGCATGGGTTCTTTACGAAATAATTTTGTTCTTTTCATTAGAGAAAATAGCATATGAAAAGTGAATGAACGTTCCCTTGAATAAAAAAATATTGTTAATATTAGTGTTAATAAGTTAATATTACCATATATTTCAGTGTTATTAATGTACGTAGACTACTAGTATAATAGTATAATTTCTGTTAGTACAGTATGCATAGCTACCGTACATTTTATTTTATTCACTACAGTACATTCTCCCTATTAATCCCACAGCTTGGAATTGAATATGGATAATTTATTGTTAGGCAAACCAGTCAATATAATATTGGTTCTCAAGGACCGAAACTGATATAAGCAGAACCGATACATCTCATAACGTTTGTAAAACTTTTTCACTTTTCCATAACTGTTTCAGTCGGAACCGATATTTAACAGTTCGGAACCTTTATTTACGGAACTTTCTCAATCCCTGGTTAAAATGCTCTATACCATTATCCAAGGATGATATATTCTTATTTCTCAACTATACATACAATTCTTGTTTTCTGTTATGTATGTGTTACTCACAAATAATATAAATATAAACATGTAATATTTATTCAAGTACAAAATACGTGGATGCTGCAAAAATGTGTAGAATATTTATTACATTTCTTTTGATGCTTGTTATTGTTTATAAGTATAGGTTCAAATTAATTCAGGATTCGTGACACCTTTCTAAATCTGTGAATTCTGTGATTTTGTATTAAAATAGGAATACCTTGATGGAAGAAGCTTAACCAGTGGCTCAGGTTCTGGTTTACCATTGCTAGTACAAAGGACATTGGCTAAGCAAGTGTCATTGGTGGAGTGCCTTGGTAATGGAGGCAATGGCGGATTTGGTGGAGAAGTTTGGAGGGGTGTTTGGCATGGCGAGAATGTCGCAGTAAAAATATATTTTTCACGTGATGAAGCAGCATGGGCTCGAGAAACAGAGGTCTATTCACAATTACTGCCATCCAGACATGATAATATTCTTGGTTACGTTGGAAGTGATATGACAAGTAGAGCGAGCTGCACTCAACTTTGGTTGGTGACGCACTACCATCCTATGGGCTCACTTTATGATTATTTGAGCAGATCGCATCATTCACTTATGCATCATCAAATGCTCAACATTTGTTTGAGTATTGTGAATGGTTTGCTCTACTTGCACACAGAGATTCACGGAACTCGAGGAAAGCCTGCTATGGCACACCGTAATTTGAAGTCTAAAAACATCCTCGTGAAGACCAACGGAAGTTGTGTGATTGCTGACTTTGCACTAGCGGTGACGCAAGATCGTCTATCCACGGATAGAATTGATTTGAAACTGGGTACAAAACGGTATATGAGCCCTGAAATTCTTGAGCAAACGTATGTATTGTTTCTTTATTCATCTTTACTTTTCTATACAAATTTCTATCGTATATTCTGTGTATATTCTAATATTATACAATACTATCTGTCATAATTATAACATACTTAAAAGAATACTGTCATAATTATAAAATACTTATGATAAAATTTAGTAGATAGAAAGTTAAAAGAGTGTAAGAATTTCAATATATTATTTTTAATTTTAATACATTAAAAATGATGAAGACAGAAAACCTTTCTATTTTGTTTCTATTTCCTGCAATCAATGCTAGAAGTTATCTTACATAAAGATCTATAGTATATTTATAATTATCCAACATCCGTTTTATGTTCTGACAGAATTCTTTTAAATTTTGATGTGTTGACATACATTTGCAAAACTACTTTCCTCTACCTCCTGATTTTTCAATATAGTCAAATTTTTAGCTCCAGAAATGTCTTGTGCTTTAATTGTAGAAATTAACATAAAACGATTTATGACATTATAAATACTTAAACGCGTTTAAACAGTATTTCAAATAAGTGAAACATATATCTTGATTTAATTACTTGATTGGTTGTAAATACTAGTTCTAGTGTTACTGTGTAGTATCACAGATACATTTCATCAAAAAGAATTTCTGTAGTTGTTATAAAGGGTGTTTCATAATTCATGGTATAAATTCGGTCAGGTAGATTTTATGGTTCGAAATAAGACGAAAATAAAGTGTAATAAAATTGTGTAGGATGCTTCGTTTTCGAGAAAATTGAATTCAAATATCAGTTTTGTATACGTGTACTCAATTAATAACGGATCATTATAGACCGCTAATACGATTTTCTGCATATATGATACAATTTCAGGACTTGTTTACTATCAAGACACGATTAAAGAATACATTAAACACAGACTACTAAAATAATCAGTGTATTTTTCATTGAATTTAGTTTACCATTTTCAGTCAACTTATTGCTCAAAATGTATGTATTCAACTGCTATTTAAATTTGATTTCCTTAAAAACGAAGCTTCTCACGTAATTTCGTTATTCTTGATTATTTCCAGTCATAAAATCTACCTGTCTCAATGAATTATGAAAAATCCTATATATAAGAGGCAGAACACATATTCTTTGGTCTGTGTTCAAGAATGGTTAATGTAAAACTTATTTTATTAGTATTTCACAAACTGTAATATTAAAAAATTGAAGGTGACTATTAAATATCTATAAAAAAGATAGTGAAAATCTAAATATTCTATTATGTTACTTTACATGATTTTATATTTCATCATATACAGAATGTCCCAGTATGTTTGGGAGGCTATTTTGAGCAAAAAATGTTATATGCACCATACATCGATTCGTCTTCGTTTTCGAGATTATGAAAGGAAAGTAGTATGAATCACAAATACTTAATTTTTGAAGATACATAATCAATCATTTTTCAACTATGTTTTACAGTTAAAGAAATTGCTCAAAATGATCACTTCTTAATCGTTTGTACGCAGCTAAGCGTGCTTCGATTACCATCATCCACTGCAAACAGTGTTGCCAGGAAATTTATGGCGTGTGGTACTAGCTCCCGCCACAATCGTTCACCTGTTCCTTTTTTCCCTTACTCCTACCGGAGAGCCACACGTAGAAGGACACTGAAGTGGTGACGATGAGTCGTGGCCAAAAAACTGCAAAAAACTTACAAAAAACTTCGGTTTTAATGGTGATTGCGAGGCACGGAACAAGGGGAGGCAAAGAGATTCCTCCTTCCGTCATTAATTCCCCGGCAACACTGGTATTTTGCATTTTGAACGACACCACTCCATGTTAACAAAGTTCGTCGGTTTTGATCTGGGACACCCTGTATACAGAGAGAGTCATTTAACTCTCTTACCTCAATTTTTCTTATATACTACATGCTGTATACAAGAATATTTCAAAAGAAAGTTGTTTGCTATAAAGATCATACACGGTGACAATTTAATTTTGCTATTTTTCTTTTTTATCGAAATATCAGTGCAACCTTGAGCTTTTTAACTATACTGTACTACATTTAATTATATAATTCGAAAGTTTATTAAATATGAAATAAGATTAGTTGATTATTAATAAATAATATTAATTTTATTATTAATTATTGAATATTTTTATTATGTATTCAATACATTTTCGAATGGCATGATTAAATTGGTTGCACATTATGGTTAAAAACTCGAGGTGATCCCCATATCTCGATAAAAAAGCAAAATGGAAAAAAATTAATTGTTCCCACGTATGCTTTTCTTATACCAAACAACTTTCGTTCGAAACATTTTTTTATATTATTTTATATAAACTTCAGGCGAAAGAGTCACCTTATACATGCATATAATTAAAGAAGAATTGGTAATTCGGTAATTCAAATAAACAATTTGCTTAGTTGAATGTTTGATACTTTTTAATCGCTATTGTTTGTTCGTACTTGTTAAAGTTTGTAATATTTAATTTTTTTATTGGTAATTGTTTGTGTGAAAAATGTGAAAATAGTTTATACTGTATTATATTAACAAAGGAACGTTTCCAATTGTAACCTACCGATTTTATTGAAATTTTAGTATAATGTAGTTTCTTAAAAAATATTATAACAAGGGGGTGAAAAAAATGACTTTTGCTTCGAAAATTGAGGATAAAAACCATATTTTCTTAGATATCTCGAGAAGTATAGGGCGTAGAAAAATTAATTCTCTACTTCTCGAAATATCTTAGAAATTTTTTTACCTCTTAGGTATGGCTCATTGCACATAAAAGAATACGTGTCAAATATTTGTCAACAAATTATATGACTAAAATCTCCTTAGAATCGACATGTTACAATTGCAAACGTTGCCTTCTAAGTTATTCACCTATAATATGAATAAAAGTATTGTGCATTTCTTATCAAAATATTAAAAAACATTGCACTAGCAGATGGACCTATCATTAAATGTCATACGTATTACATTTTCAGAATAAACGTGGAATGTTTAGAAAACTTTAGACGATCAGATATTTACAGCTTAGGACTTGTACTTTGGGAAGTTTGTCGAAGGTGTATAAGCAACGGTGTAGCACTTGAATACATGGCACCATATTCTGAATGGCTTCCTAGTAACCAAGAACCTTCCATTGAAGAAATGCGGAAATTAGTGTGTTTGGATCATCGCAGACCGCCACTTCCTAATAGATGGCATTCTGATTCTGTAATAAAAATATATTTTTTTTTAAATTATATATGTACTAGTCGTAGTCTCATACAAAGTATATATTATTTTTTTGTATTAGTAGATTTAATTATGAAGTACTTTTTTAATTTCGTTATTATGTAATATACTTAAAATAGTTTTTAAAGAAAAAGACGACCTTTTAAGAAAGGCTTTTAATTGCTTTATGGTATATTTTACAGACACTGGCTGGTTTGGGAAAATTAATGAAAGAATGCTGGCACGGAAAATCAGCAGCACGATTACCAGTCCTTCGAGTTAAGAAAACACTTGTTAAATTAGCAGCTAATGACTCACGCGTCCACTTGCCCCTTGACTAATACTAGGCATATATTAAATTATATGTATATCATTTTATGCACGTATTTATTGATATGAAGTTAATGAGCACTTTGATTGGTGTTCTAAATTTTCTTCATTTTTAGAAAAATGTAATAAAAATGCGTACGTTTTTTATTTTATTACTACTGTTTTCTAATCATATGTCATAAATTTGACTTTTTTAATAATATTTTGTCACATACATTTGTGATTAACGTAAAACAAAAAGTGCCACTTAGTAAGTAATTCATCATTTCATCATTTATTTAGGGATTTAGTACTGAATGCACAATGACGGCCATATACTTACGTACAAATTGTACTTTACTATCTAAGCTGTGTATATTTTCTTGCCACTCTGTGTATTCACTGTATTTTCATAAAATGCAACCTGTTTGTTATCAATTAATAACAATGATTCGAATTATTTTAAGAATCTAACAACGTTGTGCTTACTTTGTATTAAGTACTAGTTTTTCAGGCAGTCAATTATTTGAATACATTTTAAAAACTTATTTATTTTTATACCTAATGTTAAATTACAATTGGAATATTGTTATGACGTAAATACATATTCTTTAAAAATTTTGATACGACCAAATTCATGATAGAGATGAAGCTCGAATTGATATGGACAAGCGACATTTTCAACTGCCGTCAATTTAACACTGGAGTTAGGGGTGCTAGTTAATAATTGATTACACATTTCTTGAATAGACACATGCGCCTTTAACATTTTATTTGCAAATCTAATTAAAGGATCAATAAGCATAAGTTACAAAATGAAGTGTATTTTCATTCCCATGTTATATTTATATTTATTAACTAAAATCGTGCCCAGAGCTAAGATTAGAAATAACAAATTCATGTACAGTCAATTTTATACATATACACAATTTTTTATTTTCTTTAACATGTTCTCCCTTTAATTAATTTTTAATTCCACCAAGTATTAATCCTTCAACTTTATTTTACCTAGTATTAAATTATATATTTTTACATCTTTCTTCACTTGTGAATACTTTGAAAACAAGATAATTCTTTAGAAATTTTCAACATATTCAATATAACCGAGAAAGCATTAAGACCAAAATGGGGATTATGACTTATATGTATACACCATATTATGACTTATATACACCATGTATACATGTATCTTACACATGTAGCGACAGCTTACGTTTTTTAAGAAACCAAAAGCAGGTAGCCTGATTTTTGCTTTCGGTTAATTTATGGTAGGATCATGGGTTCGCATAGCCTCTTCAGGCTGTACCCAGTAAGCAGTAACTGAGCAATCTATTTCCGTATATCACACTCTTCAAACGATACGTTTCGCTACAAGGTTCCGCGGAGATTTGCCATCAATTTAGCAATGCCAAACCTCTGGTGTCAAATACAACAAAACAGAGTCTCTTTTCAGCATAGCCTTGGCACTAAATTCACATAAATTTCCTCGCAGAGTACACTACCAAGCGTTTTACATGTATTTGGTCGAAGCAGATTTGTCTCACTGGGTAGTTCCTATCGACGGACAATCCCGAGATAGTTTCGGGTATTTTGAAATTCTCCTGGTACTTGATGGGGTGCATTTGTTGACACATATTTGGAAAGTTAGGAATCTTTAACTACGACAGAAAACTACAGGACATACCGCTACTTTAAAGAACAATGATAGTCTTCTCGAAGAATCTGGTAACAGAGTGGAGAAGGCAGGAGTGCCTTTAGTAAGAGGACCATGATTGACCACACAGCACTTACCACAAAACTATCGAGGTGAATATTCCTTGTATTTACTAAAAAATTGCTAACATACATAATGAGTTTTTATAAGTTTCGTTTTCGTTATTTAGTTCTTTACGAAAAGGCAATCAATTTTCGTACTTAAAATTTATCTATATTCATTAATTGGTAATACATAAAGTAAGTTTCTTATCCTCCATTTCAGAAGCTATAAACAGACCTAGAAAATAGAACAGTTAGTTTTATCTTTTGATTTTCTCTTTTCCTCCTCTTCTTCCTCCTCTCGTACCTTACCCCCTACATTCACTGTTCTCTCAACATTTCCTTTGCTTCTTTGTGCCACCAACCTTTCAGTACCTTCATCTTTTATCGTGGATCTTTGTTAACGTATATCTCTATCTGTATTCTTATCTTTCCTTCTACTAACCCTTCTGTTTCTTTTCTCTCTCCTTTCACTTTCACAACTGCCAACCTCATCCTTACTCCCATTAACATCCCTCCCTTTGTCCTTCCTTCCCTTCTTCTTGTCTCTTGTTGTCCATTGCTTTTTCCGAACGTATTTCCTTGGCAGCTTTCCTTCTATCTTATCCCACATTTTTTTTATCCACTCATGTCTCTAACAGTATCATTGCATCCCACCTTTCCAACTCTTTCCAGGACTCCATATCCTTTCCTACCAGACCCGCCACCGATTTTTACTTCTTCTCCGCTCCATTCCTCGTATTACTTTTATTACTCTCTCCCTTCTATTTGTTTCCCGTCTCGTCTTTTACTACCTATTTCATCCTACTTATACATCTACCTTTTTACCCATATTTACACATATCCCATCCTCGCGTCTCTTCCCTTTCTTCCACCATCTTTACTATTTGTTTTAAGCTTCACTGCACTTTACCTCTCTTCCTACGTCAGGTCATCTTCTATTGTACATATTCGATTGTACATATTGTAACTGTAATTTCGTCGCGTTCCTTATTGCGGATTAGAATCTATTGTATTTCTGTTGTTGACTCGACCTAGGCCGGTTACTGCCTAATAACGGAATGTAAATAGAGGTTCGTGCCTCCAGGTACTGGAAGACGGAAAGGAATCGTGAACAATTAATATCCGAAGGATATGTACATTTATGAGAATATTCTAAAGAAATCGTTTATTGTCCTGAATTAATAAAAATTAATTAGAACTACGATTACGCACCTCACGAATCGCCATTAAGGAAAAATCGGACGACTTACCGATAGATGATAATATTAAATCGTGATGCCGCACGAACGCGGAGACGGAAATTTTATTAGAACGCGCCGATCGCTCTACGCCTGGAAATATCTTTGTTCTTATCTCACCTGGTCAACGTTGGTGGCTCTATCGACGATTTTCTATTCACTTCCGCTAATGATCTGTCCTTTTATGAATGACTTTTATATAAATTTCGTGGTGACTACTACGAGGTCGCGACCGGCAACTTGACTCGGTTTTCGCTCCTACAGTGCCGCGGTGCGGTTTGTGCTCACGACTCCTCGGTTTGAGGCGCGTACGAATCGATGATAATCAAGCTGCGTCGTTGACCTCCTCGACGACTGTTACCGTGCTCCCGTGTGTCATAGCATTGTTGACGTATGCTGAACACGTCGATTTTCGTCTCGTGCCGATAACAAACTCGACAATCCGATTGTAATTGCGTCGAGCACCTGGTCTTGCAAACTTTCGTTGCGTGCCAATTTTCTTGTAAAATACCGTGAGACTTGTATTTAGAAACAGCGTAGGCTCTCAGGCACGGTCGCTCAATTTATAAGATTTGACTCGATTAAAGTAATCCAAAGCCTTATCTACGAGCCATGATTCCATACCACGAAATCTGTCCCGCCATAAGGCTGCCCATTGCTATTCCTGGGTCCGAACCTATCATCTTTGCATCCTAGTTGCATTTGTTTCGTCTCGCGTGGATTGCGGTCCAACTTCGTTCGGAGAAATTTTTGTGTTCCGTGTGAGCCTCCTTCCAGTACCTGCATCCAAACATCTTCTCACGCTTAGCGTCGGATTCCCGAAAATGCCGTCTTGTGCCAAATGGACGCCATACGTACGGCGCTCTGTGTGGCCCAGTCTGAGGGCCTTGGAATTCAGGAGTCGCATCTGTCCACATTTTACGACTCACGCAAAAAAGGTGGTATCACACTACATAAAATTAAAGAGATGTCGACAAATTCGGTATTTCGTTTTTCTAATTTGGATCACTATTTTATAGCAATCATATTTACGTGTACGTTTATGATCGAGCGGCGTCTTTCTCGTGTACTCGATGATAGGATCGAACGGTCCTGCATATTTTGTATTGTTTATTTAAGACTCTATAATAAAACTGTAAAGTTTAACAATTACTAACAATGTTTACGACGATATCTAACTATAGAATTAATATTTTATAAAACCGATCTCTTGAAATGTCAACGTCGTGTGCTATCTGAAAAGAAATGCATTTTCCTAGAACTTCTGAAATTTAAGTTCCAAGAACGTTTGTAAGACCTAAAAAATGGATGTGCCTAGAAAGTCCGAAACGTTCCTGGAACATCCGAAATGGATATGGGACGTGTGGACATAAACTGGAGATAAAACGGACGTGTGGTACTATCTGGGTGGCTGCAAATGTGGTAATAGTAGTGAGACATTATACATATACTGAATAAAAATAAAACAGCATTTATTGATCAAAATTTATTCCTTATAAATCTTACACATGTTGATTTGGAAAATAGTGCAAGCATAAAATCTCTCTAAAGCGTAAATTCAGAATGGAAAGACTATACACGTAATTACTAATCGTAAAAGTAACGTCATGAATTTGTCTAGAGATATATTTTACGTGGTTGAAATTAAATTACGAGAATATCTTCGTTCGATATTACATGCTACGAGGTAAGGAGCGAAGGAACAATCGGTCATTGACCAATTTTTTTGTTTTAATACTATACTTTCTAGCTATTTAAGATCGCATCTCTGTCTGATGAAGTACCGATTTGCGTAAGAATAAATAAAGATGTTAAGAGATTTTACATATTTTTACAAATAATTATTGCAGAAATTATATAAACCAATCTCATATTCATTTTGATGGTGTTATTAAATGCACTAAATTTTGATGAATTTATTGCTACATAAACAAATTCATTTAGCGAAATAAAATGATGCCGATTAAAAATTTGTCAATTACATGTACATAACTTTCGTAAGTTATAATATTCATGTTCGTCGTTTCTACATAATTTTGTCAAAGTTTAACATTTAATATAAATAATTCGTAGTACATCTGATCAACTAAAATGCAACGCGCGTACATCATTGTCATTGGCGACCAGGGTCTAATAATGTCTCATGACACTATCAGCTGACGTCTCGGATCAAAATAATATATAGATACAAACTGATTGCGATAACATGTAGTACGTGTGGAATGTTTTTATTTTATGTGTATGAACATTTGTGTTATATACATATATTATGCGTATCGTCGTCTCTATATACGATGTATAAATACAGCATTTAAATACATTATCGACAAGATTGCGGGGTGACTTCGGCTAAACAGTCCAACGCTGTAGATTCATCGACCGTGTAAAATATTAAGAAACGTCCGCCAACGTAAATTATCTTTGGTTAAAATGTGAAACGCGTTCGTATAACAACTATTTGCAAACTGTGCCGAGAATGTACGAGTATTTTGGACAACGTTCATACTCGAGAGACAATTCGTGATAAAAGATATCGGTTTTTACTCTAATGAATGCACTGCAGATATTTATGTAAAGAAACATTTTTCGGTAACTGGAATTAGTTATTTGGTAATTTATTTGTAATCAAATAAACTCTTCGGTGGTAGGCATAAAATGAAAAATTCATTACGTATTCGTGCGCGGCAGTCTATTAATTAAAACGACTCGTGTACCTGTCGCGTTTACAATTTTCAAAATAGGTTGAATTCAATTCTCAATACATACACAACTGAAATTTTTATCATGGACATTATTTTTACGGATTTTTTTCTTGTATAGTCATTATGGGGAACATTGAAAAGTCAATTGAAGAAAAATTATTCATGTCAGAAAATAATTTGAAAACAAAATTTTTGAAGGTGTCCTTGATAAAAATGGTGTTAAGAGACAATATCCAGTAGAACAATTTCTCTTGTCACATTCAAAAATGTAAAAGTCATAAAAATCGGGAGAAACAAGGAACGTACGTTGTATTACATATTATTCGTTTTACGCAACAAATTTTCTTTTCATTCCGTTCTTAAATACAAGGAACAATGGGTAGCCCAGTAACCGTTGAATATCCATTCGTCAAGTTAAATGAGAATTTCGGAATTCGATAATTCGCATAATTTGCATGAGTCGTATAAAAGTTAACTAAAAAAATAATTATAAAAGATTCCATTAGGATATAGAAATTCAGGTAAGATAATAATAAGCGATCATTTCTCATAAGTGTTTGCAAACGTTTGTTAAAACTATACGGTCCGTGGATACGTGGCTTAACAGGTGCTCTTGATAGACTTCAACACGTTCTCTGTAAACTGTCCAACGATGTTACCTCTTGGATGGTAACAGGCGACCACTACACAACTACCATCCCTTTTGGCCATCGCTATGCCCATCTCACTGGTGTTCTTCCAGACGATTTGCGTAAAGTGACCTGTTACAACAGAAACAATTACTCTCTTCGATATAATAAAAGTAAAAATCTCATAAGTCTTTTGAAGATTAATATGGTAATTATTTATAAAGCGGAGGACTGCACCCATTTCAATGATCATGAAGCATAATGTCAAAGCTGATATCCTAAACAACTTCTTTATAGATGTAACCTAAATAGTACATCTATAATTGCTTAACGTCGCTTGGTCTAGTTTTCGGGAATGTGTGCACACGGTTTGAATTAGAATGTGGGGGTACAATATGGAAAGAGGGATAGTCTTCGTCTACGCCTATGCTTCATGATTCTCAGTCATAAAAGCCCAGTAAACAACTTGTGCGAAGATGGCAACAGATTTTTGCATTTGGCTGTGATTTTGTAGGTATAGTCTGCTGACAGAATCTTAAAGCAGATTGGCGACAAATTGGCAACAGATCCTATAGCATAACTTCTTGTCAAATTAGGAGTAAAACCGGAACAGTCCGCGCAGCATACTCCTGATAGCAAAAAGACAGCAAAAAAGAAAAATCCGCGGACTTCAGTCATTTTATAACTTTGGTAATTAAAATATTCAAAGGAAAGCTCAAATCGCTGCAGGATCTGCTCTACTCCTGCCGACTTTCTTCTAGTAGAGTACGCTAAAGATGCAGAAGAATATAGTATCATAAATTCTCCCAAATTGACCCCCAGCTTAGAAACAAAACTGAACAACTTGAGAAGAAGAGATACGATTATTTCATTTAACTTATTTAATTCATTCAATTCATTCAATTCATTTAATTCACTAGTTTTCGCTTATATTTCAAACAACTGCTAGAATAACGACAATGCCTGGATATCTAGCAAGGATGTCCGTATACTTATCCAAAATTAGCAGGTATATGACGGCTTGTAGAGGTAAAGTACCTTAAGTAGAGTATAAAATTTAACAACGTGGCAAATGATTCGAGTTGAGAGAGTTTTAATTCGAGTTACCTGTAGAGGTTTTTAAAGCTGAGCGGTAGGAAATGAAGAAGATTTTGGTTCGATAGAGACCTCTGAGTTATCAAGATTCCAGTTACCGAGATTCTACAGTCTTAAATAGATGAAATGTTATAAATATTTTAATCATTTATATCTTGAAAATCTAGACCAAGCGGCGCGGTGACGATTTGACGAAAAAATTGTTCGGAAGGACCTTGACAACGCATCGTCGCTGATGACCTTATCGATAGTTAACCCTCGAATGACGGATTGTTTTCACAACTATTCGATTGACAATATTTATGATAATTTGCAGCTTTATTCATCAGTTTTCCAAAATATAGTTTTGAAGGTATATATGTAGGTACATCTTATATATAGGTACATCTCTGTTGTTCTTCGTGTAACAGCGATTAATTTTATTTAATTGCCAAAAATTGAATAATTAGGTAACGATTTAAATACTTCGAATCAAAATGAGCCGTACATCGCTGTCCGAGGGTTAATATCCACAAAACTCTCTCTCTCTCTCTCTCTCTCTCTCTCTCTCTCTCTTTCTCTCTGCAAAAGCGTTATTAAAGTGAATATCGGGATACTTTTTATGCTGCATTCTACGTACATGTATTTAGCACTTTTGGCTCCGTTCCAAACTTGTGATCCTTCTTTTCGGAATACCATTTCGAGACTACCTCTCGTGCTGGTACAATTAGCTTCGGATCGGAACACTGCATCGAGTAGATGTTCTCTCCGTACGGAGACGATAATTGCGGGATCAGCTTGTTCGTGTTTAACAACGTGTTCGCCCATGCCTGTAGATACAGAAAAATTGATGATTGGGCATTATTCTCGTGTTGGGTTATTTAATCGATCTTGCCTAAGTTCAAACTACGATTGCGAGGAATAGTAGATTGAAACTTTGAAATATTTTGGTGTTATAATAACGAATAAATCAATAAATCAAAATTTGCCATACTTGCACGAAAATTTTTAGGCTGATGCAAGAAATGTTAACAGGCATAAAATGTTAGATCAGTTTACCGAAACCTTCGCGATAACCTGTCGACAGGCAACAATGATGCATTCTTTTTATAAATGCGTCATCTACCTTGAAATGGTCAGTGACAGTTCTAATAAAGTACTGCACGGTTAAATTTACATGCTGGCTCCTGAGTCGATGTAAAGTTAACCGTACGTGATAATTTTTCCTTCAGAGTAAGCGAGATAGGTGCAGTATGACGAGCAGCAACGATCGAAGGTCAGCTATTAAGGGGTCGCCGCGGTCAATAAAAGATAAATGTACAATAAAGAAAATTTCATTTTCATTAATTATCGGCTTACCTTTGTAACTGTTGCATTAATGGATAGCAGAAATTCTTCTCATTAAAATGAGTCCAGACACGATGTAAAGCGGAAAAACTATTTTTGGATTAATCAGTAGCCAATCTATAATAATACGCTTGTCGATAAATGGAGGCCGATTTATATCGTGGTTGGATTTATTTTAATCGGAAGAATCTCAACTCCATTGATATCCATTGGTGCTGCAATAGTAAAAATACGACGAAAATGAAAATAAAAATTTCTTTATTGTATGTTTACTTTGTTCACGATATCCTATTAATGTATGTTTGTAACCTTTCTTTTCACTGCATATCATTCCTTTCCTTGTATATTCAGATGAAGCTTTGTCGAGTAGGGGGAACTGTTTTGGGAAAAAGAGCGTGGCTGGGAGGTGGAGCATACGGATTTCGTATTAATTTAATCGTGAACCAATGTACATGTTCACGCAGTCATACAAAATATGAACGTTGCTCATCTTTTGTACAGGTCTATTTGTAATGAAAGTATTACTTTCATAGAGAAATACATATTCATGCGATCGAGTGGTACACAGTAATTTTCAGTCCTAAGTTTTGGTAAAAGAAGAAGAATTGCAACTTTCGCAAAAATTTGTTTAGACATTGTCTAATATCTCAAAACAATTTAAATCATTTAGGGCAATTTTAAAGAAGTTATTACGTTTTTAAAGTAACGAAATTATGTCAAAGTCAAAGAATTTCTGATACAAATAAGATAAACTGATGATCTTTTTACTTAATTAAAATTGAATATAAAAGTCGGTAGAACGATACTATTTTCCAGATATAATTCTGCTTAAAATATTACAATAATATGAAAAACTTAAACTTCTGAAGTGTTAAATAGGTGTACGAAGCGAATTTATTTTCTGGATCGAAATGGTTGTCATTAACATGATAATTTAAGCATTTTGAGATACGGTTAGTTTTCTCTTCTACTTATATTCACAATATCGTTGTGTTTCGTGCTATTTTATTTTTAATAAATTTATGGGACTTAGACAGAAATTAGCATATATATAAGTTGCAATATATAAGATGCATTTTGTAATTTTTTGTTATAGGCTCAGATAAAAATGTTAAACAAACATTGGTCTTTTGGAAATCCAATGGGGAAATAAAGTACAATATGTCATTTAAAAAATTCAACTGTACATGGTACAGTTAAAAGTAGCTGTCATCAGTGGCCCTAGTACGCCTCTAGCCTCGAGACTCTGCAGCATATACAAGACTATAAACTGTCGAGAGTTTTACTTTCAGATAGACATTCGCCCTAAGTTATATTATATAAGTATATTATATAATATTATATAAGTTAAATATGAAAATTTAGTCGCAAGATTTTAGTTGTAAGATTTTAGTTCCTCATATATTTCATGTATCTCGTATACAGGGTGTCCCGAAAATGTCTAACAATCCGGAAATGGGGGGTTCCTGAGATCGTTTGAAGCAACTTTTACTTTTACAAAAAATTTCTCCGGGGCATCATTAACGAGTTATTAACGAAAAACAGTGACCAATGAGAGGCGAGCTTGGCTGGCGCGAGGCGGCTGAACCAATGAGTGGAACTGGACTTCGTCAGTTTGTTGGCTCAGCCGCCTCGCACCGGAAGAACTCATCTCTTGGTCAGAGAAAGAAGTTGTTTCAAATGACCTCAGGAACCCCTCAGTTCCCAATTGCGAGTGACTTTTGGAACACTCCGTATCTTAATACATTGTTGATCGGCAATTTTACAACCTGTGGTCCTAAAAACACGAGTTAACTCGAGACTGGTCAATAATGTGTTAAGAAATACCCGGGTAGCCGGATAATTTTTATCTATCTGGATATCTCATAATTAAGAGCTCTAGAGACTATTACCATTAAAAGTTGTACTACACGAATGAATAAGAAAAAAAATCTCAAACTGCTGGGTACACTTAATAGTAACGTAATCGTTGGATATTACGCAAGTTGAAAGAAATATGTACATCTATAGTGATGCCTAATAGAAGGAAATAAAGAAAGATTGCTGATAAGAAGAATTAATGTTAAGAATCTTCTCCTTGTAGTTACAGATATGTATCTATGTAAGACAATTATATGCTGAGGATTATATCCCAAATCAGATATCATCAACTTATTTTGATCTACAATTAAAATGTCATGGATAACTGGTATTGCACAAGGCCATTGAGTGAAATAGGAATGGGAATGCGGATGGAAATGGAAATAGGAATGGAAATAGAAATAGGAATGGGAATGGAAATAGAAATGGGAATGGGAATGAAAATGGAAATGGAAATGGAAATGGAAATGGAAATGGAAATGGAAATAGAAATGAAAATGGAAATGATAATAGACATAGACATAGAAATAGGAATAGAAATTGATCACCTGAAGCGGACAAGTCATGTAATATGCTGAAAATAAGGCTACTTCTAAGAATCTTTTTTAGAAAAACTGCAAACCGTATTAAAAATATGATTTGCAGTTTTTTTTTCAAAAATGTTATTAGACGTCGTAAAAATTTTTAGATAGAAGTTAAAAAGTTTTATATTCCTAATAAAATTAGAGAGCTTGCTAATTTTGCACGATATCTCGTGATTTGACGACTTTCATATTTCACGACTTTCATTATTTTATGTAATAATGAATGATTTGAAAATATACCTTTGCTGCAGCTGTCAATTCAGCGCTTAGCCTTAAGTCGGGAACATGATGTCGTCTTCTATATTCATTGTGAGCGAGCAACGCTTCCTGCTGCCACGTTTGATCGTCCATGGTGTACCGCGGTCGAAAAGAAATCTTCTTGCTAGGACTCGCACCACCAGGTGGTAGGACATTCTCCGTGAAGCTTCCCAGATAATTTCCGGCCGGATTGTAGTTACATACCACATAAACTTCACCGTTTCGGTTCCTAGCCATTCCGACACCCAGCTCCGTGCTGTCTTTCCACACAACTTGAGTAAAGTGACCAGTTTTCAGTGTGGTTGGCTCTTTTCCGTACTGATGTTGCGTTTCTTCGGCGTACCTATCGAACAATTACAAAATAGGATAATTTATCTACCAATGTTTATTTACAATCAATCTTTTATCTATAGAAATTTTTCAGTGGCGATACCAGTGTAAACATTCGACGTTTGTATTTTCGAAAAAGTTTGATTGGAGCTAATAATTACAAGTTGACAATGAGTCTAATAAATGGAACATGGCGGTTCGTTTTTGTTACAAACAAAAAATCATTTTTATGGCAACGGCGCCATCTGTTCATGCTAAAAGTAACGAGGGTGACTATGCGAAGACCGTTGTTCACGGAATTTACGTATCTAAACACTCAGCCTGTAAACGTGCAAATGATATACATATTGCATACCATACACAAGTGAAGATTACCATATCCTAATCCACTGAATTTTTAAACATTTTCATTCACACTAATCATATACAGAATACTTCAAGAAATAATAGTTTAAGGAAATGTTTAGTACGTCTCGTTAGAAGTAGATAGAATAATAAGGGTTTACTGTAAATTTTACTACATACCCTTTACCTTTCAATTAATTTCACGAGTAAGTAGAAAAAAGGATAAAGAATAGGATAATTTCTGTAGCGCGATTAACGAAACTACTTGAATTTCGCAGATCACACGGTTCGATGATACTAAAATTAATTAAAGTGAAATTAATCGAATTACATAGTTTAAATAATAAAGATTGAACTTGGAAATGTCTTGAAAATAGAACTGTATGTTTCCGTCATCACGGTGTCATAGCTGAGACGAAGATTTTGAATACAAAAAATTCCCGTAAGTTCGATAATCGATATTAGTCGTGAAATATGAGAAATCATTGAATGGAAAATGAATAACGATTGCTTGAAAGAGAGTGACATGGTTCGATAAAATAATTTTCGAATATTTTGTTATATTTATAGAAGAAATACACACTCGACTAACAATGTTGTCATATAATGTAACTATCGGTTAATACTGTCGTTGGCTGAGGTCGTTGTTGATAAAAATCACTGTCGGACAAAATTGTTATCGGTTAATGGCGTTGACGATGAAGTCTATGTATGTATATGTATCAACAAAGTGAACAAAGAGATCCGGTTTCCTTTATAAATCTTTTTACATCGTAAAGTTATATCATCTCTCTCATTCTATTGCTTCCTCTCTTTTATCCATCCATTCTTCCTCTTTGTGACCTCTGATTCCACCATTTTTTCTTGTCTATGCAGCTTCCACCAGTATTTTCCCTCTTGCTTTTCCCTTATCTATCTATTAAACTTTATCATCTACCTCACTCCCCTCCGTCTTCCGCTAATATCTCTTTTATTTACCCTATCATCCTCGCTTCCTTTGTGCTTTTCTCTCTAATTCTCCACATCTTTCCAACATGTCCTCCCATGTTCCTGCTTCGTCTCCGCATCTTCTGCACCATCTGTTGTCTCTTTCCTCCCCGTATCTTCTATCATTTCATTTCTTAATACATATCGCTACTTTACTTCTCTTCTATCCATCTTCTCCTTAGGTACTCCGGCATTTTCTCTACTCTTATATCTTTATACTGTCTGTTATATCTCGGGTCTATTGCTTTTTTCCAGTTCTCCTCTTTCTACATTCTCGTCTCTCTACTCTCTATTTTTCTCCACTCCTCTCTCTCTCCCTCACTTTTTCTTTTTCTCTCTCCTTTACCCCCGCTTCTAATTTTTACAAATTTCTTTTTTCCCTTCCCCCATTTTAATAATTTCTTTCTTTTCCTTGCTCTAGCTTTTATCTTTTCTAGACCATGTCTTGCTCAATCCCTTTCACTTCTTTCTTTTCACTTTTCTTCAAATTTCCATACCCTTCTTACATTCCTCGCTCTCAACTTTTCTCTTTTTGTTTCCTTCCTCACCATGTATTCCGATGTTATCTACTCCCTTCTTAATACCCATCTTAAATATTGCTCCAGTATGATTTCTATTTCCGTTTTTACCTCTCATTCCACATCCTGACATTATACCTCATTACTGGCCCTATTAGTGCATCGGAAAGCCATTCTTTTCCTTTGTAATTGTCTTTGAAATACCATTTTCCTATGCTCTACACATTCCTCATGATCTTCCTAATTCTGTCTTCCATTTGTATTTCTTGTCTCCCACTTTTTTCGGATACGTATCTTCTCTACCATTCCTTTCTCCCCATGTCCATATTTTGTCCTCTTCCTTTATTCGCTCAAACCTCATCATCTTTTTCTTTTTTCTTCCATCATTAAACTTATTCCATTCTCGTCCTTCCTCAATAGCACCAAATCGTATGCATATTGTATCATATGCAGAGTGTCCTAAAAGTTACTCAAGATCGGGAAATAAGGGGTTTCTGAGGTCATTTGAAGTAACTTTTTCCTTAGCGTAAATGCAATATGCAGCTTTGTTTACGAGTTATTAACGAAAAACACCGGCCGATAAGTCAACGAGCCGTCCGCTCGCTAACTTATCTTACTCCACCTTTCATCCTCTTTCTCATCTTTTTCTCCACCATAAATAAAATGAACAATATTGCACTTAAAGGACATTTTTGTCTCACTCCTCTTCCTATCCAAAACTTCTCTTTCATCTCTTTTTCCACTTTTACTCTTGCTATTGTCTATGCTGTCAAATGTCACTTTTAACACGTTGACTGCCAGGCGCACTTTCCATGGTTTGCCCAAGGTGCCAACGTGAATTTTTATTATGCGATGCATATTATGTCGAAATATTATTTACAGTAAATAAAGTGAGTTATAAAATTATGCTTGAAGCATTTTTCGTACTGGAGGTCACCGGTGATACCCACGGCGCTGTAGACAATTTTTGCGATTGTCCTTTATCCATATTTACTCTAATTATGTACTTTTATTATTTGTATTGCGCTGTAGCAAAGTCGAGCGCCGGTCACCGGTGACCCCCATGGCAGTCAACGTGTTAAGTCCACAAAACATTCTATTGTGTTCCATTTTTGTTGTCAGCTCTCTATTTATTTAGTAGATTAAAACAAATAGTAACTGGCATTATTATTTGGATACCTTTTAAAACAAAATAACTTTTCAAATTGGTAACAAACATGCAACTGAAGTGTTCACTGTTAAATCATTCACTATCGCCCTACTTTCGTTGATATTTTAATCTAAATTAGGAAAAATTTGTTTTTCCTAATTAAAAGTGCCTGTATATGTCACTATTTTGAAAGAAGGAATTAAAAGAAATAATTTTTGGTACTTTTTAAAATATTTATAAGGAAGTCTTATACGTGTATAGCTATTGTTAAAGGAACGCTGGACTTTTGAGCCGCTACGCTGGCGCATGGTGTAACTTCTTAAGTATTCGCACAATACCTTGTTCCATGTTAGTTCAGTACATATTGTAGCCACGAAGAAATTTGACTCTGTTGAACAGTGTAAATCGAAACGTAGATAATTTATTTAAAAAACACAATGCGCTACTATCGTTTGGCACAACCTGCGCATAAGACGCTACAACTTTCGTAAAATCATTCCTATTTGTTCGCGCGAAATTATGCTTGCAATAAATGTACATTCATGAAATACGTACCATTCGTTCACAGGCTCATCTCCGCTGACAATAGTCTTTGGATTGGAGCTCCACATGCAGTATAAGTTTTCGCCGTAGTCGATATTCGCCCTATGCTCTAACCTACCTCTAGTTGCCAGTATGTTGGCCCAATCTTGACTTGTTTTACACAACTGAAAATAAAAAAGGAGATCGATTAGTTTCTAAATGATTAGGATCTATCTGACATCCCATCTGTTGGAATCTAATTATACTATTGATATCATCGACTAAGCTATTAAACGAATAGTATAATAGTATATAATAGTATATAATAGTACAATAGTAAATAGTATAGTATATGAGTGAATGACGACAGAGTGACAAGAAAGGATACTGGAAATCGAAGTAGGAAGAGACGGAAAGGAGTTGATTAAATAAAAGGAAGCGCTGTACAAGTGCCAAGAGTAAAACTGAGAGCGAAAGTGAGGTTATAGAAAAGGAAAGAATAAGATTAATTATTGGTAAAGTTTCTTTTCATTGTAACCAAACCAAAAAGTTTACAGTGTTTATAAGTTTCCTTTTTGTTCACCACGCTGTGCCAGGTTTCTTAATAACTACACACGAACTATACTTGTATGGTCCACCTGCACCCCACTGACGAAATCTGTGTCATCTTCTCGCGAAAGCGGTTTTTAGCCTTTTCAGCTATTTAACCAGATTCATCAATTCGTCAGGAATTTAGCGTTTTTCCCTTAAATAATACTATACTATAGTATTATAACTACAGTATTATATAGTATTATATAGTATAGTATATTACCAAAAGAATGATGGTTTTACAATTGTTAAAATCTTCTTCGCGGATTCTATGTTCAGTATTCTCGATTTTCACGGACTGAAGAATGTAGGCGTGACGTGATATATGCGCGGGTATCGACTCTAAGATATTGCCCAATGAGTGTTGAATTTATGACTCTTTTGTACCGCAAAATTCGTCCAAAACTGACGGTGTCCCGGATTCTACTTCCTTAGAACCCTTATTTGCGCAATCCAGGGAACCGTCACGAGACCGTTACTTGAATCTAAACACTCATAGTGTCACCACATTGTGTAGATCTAACTTATCTACTTAAATAATTTAAATGTTGTAACGTACTACACCAGATCAAACGTTTTTAGTAATGTTTATTTCTTTATCGGGTTTCTTTATTAGGTCTGGATTAGGTTTGTTTTTTCAAATTATATGTTACCGGCAATGTACGGAATGCAAGCATTGTATAGAATGCCTTGCGTTTTTAAGCAAACTATGAAATATCCGAGGATTATATTAATATTTACCTGACCAATTTTGATAAAAATTTGACCCAGGCAATGCCTAGGAAAAGCATATATATTATTAAAATAATTCTCGGATATTTCATACTCTGCCCAAAAATACGAAGCATCTATTTTACAACATATGCCTGTATTTCATACATTGCCGGCAACATATATCTACAGAGCGTCAAGAAATTGTGTGTGAAGACCGTTACAGCCGGATTCTACACCTTTGGATCGGCGAAAATCTGTTAAAAAAAGTCGGTGCAAAATTGACCATTCTTCTCATCGAGAAGAACAAACTTCTCAAAGGAACCATGGGTCGAAAAGTAACCGTTTTCTTGAAAATTGAGGTTAAAAATTCAATAACACTGAAACTTATTTTATTCAGAATTTCATCACAACATAACATAACTTAATACAGTAAATCAATATACGAAGCACTACAGATTTGCTGGTTAAATGTGCAAGCTAGTGAGAAATAGGCGAAAACAACTCAACAAAAGAAAGTTTCAAGACAACGTAATTTTCGGCGGCTAGACAAGCAGGCTCTTGCCATACTCAAAGATTCCTGACTTCCAAACATACATACAGGGTGTATTAAAATTATTGTAACTCCGGGAAATGAGGGGTTCCTGAGGTCATTTGAAGTAACTTTTTCTGTAGCGAAAATGCGATCCGCGGCTTTGTTTACGAATTATTAACGAACGCGAGTATTTGCAACGTGTTGCAACGAGGTCGCGCTAACGAGCTGAACACTACTTCGCTTCGGAAAGCGACGGAAGGAGAGGGCTACGCTCAAGCCCTGAGCTGCGTTCGAAGGAATGAAGAACGAATTTTCCGAATTTTTTATTAATTTGAGAAATGTCAGAACTGTTATTAATAAGAAACTCACATATTTAGTGGTAAATCCACGCCATACTCGAAGGATAGTCTATTAACCTCGTACAATCTAGGAATAACGGCATAGCTTGATCTAATACGACGAACAGAAGGATGTCTCCGGGCAGGCTACTCTAACGTTCACTTTCACTGCGCTATCACTAGACACTGATCACTTATTCAATAATAATTATGGACGATCTTTTCTGGTTTAATATGTGTTGTCTGTTTAATACGTCTGGCGGTAGGAACTGTGGAATACTGCAAGATGGTTAACAATGCTTCGTTTTCCTATAAGCGAATTTCAACCGTTTTTCATCGATTGCGAAATTGTCGTATACAGATTAGCTGCGCCGTTCATCATACATCGTACGAGGTCAATGCATTATCCTCCGAACGTCGTGTGGATTTACAACTAAATGGGTAAGTTTCATGGTAATAACATTTTTCACATTTCCCAAACAAACAAATCCCTTACGTCCTTTAACGGGATTCTTTAGCAGTAACATACCCTTGCGAATTATTCGCTGAATTCTGTTCGGACACGGAATTATTTAAATTATGATATTATTTACGTACTTTGACGGGATTACTTATTGTTAATCTCCTCTGTGCAGATCGCATAAAAATTTCATATGGCACACATGAAGTATCATGCACACCCGAAAATTAAAACAGCTGCCACGATTAAACTACTTACAATTTCGGGTCCGAAAATTGGTAAATATTCTTCAGTCATTCTGAAATAAGGATAAGCAGTGTTTTTTTTTTCAAATTATCACTGTCACGTAGTAAAAAGAATTCAGAAAGTTCATGCTTTCTTCGTACGCGGCTCAGAGTCTGAGCGTATTCCTTTCCTTCCGTCGCGCCCCGGAGCGAAGCAGGGTTCAGCTTGTTGACTCGACCACGTAGCAGTACGTTGAAAGTTCGCATTTTCGCTAACAATAATTTTCATACACCCTGTATAACAGCTTGATATTACGGACCGTTTCAAATCCTAGCCAAAATACTGTCCTAAACCTTGAATTTGCATGACAATCTCTAGTCTAATTGCGAATGACTAGGACATTACTAATACGAAAAAGACGTAGAAATTCCATTAAATTGTTTTACCTGTTTGTTTAGACGAAGAGGTGGCACTCCATGCCTCGAGCGGAAGTAATTGTGCGTCTCGAGACAGACGTTGATGAATTCTTTAGGAGGCCCCAATCTGCGCACAGACGGTTTACGTGTGTCAGTCTTTGTTATCTATAACACACAGAGAGTGTCGCATAATAGATAAAACTTTGTTAATAGTAGTCTAACAGGGATGAAACGTATTTGTGTCGTTAACGACATTATTAATTTAAAAACTTTCTATCAAACTTTTCATTTCGGGACATTTTTATTATTGTCATAGATTTATTAAATAGCATTTTTTTAAATTTTTCAAACACATACAGGGCGAATCATTTAACTCTTTCACTTTAATTTTCCTTCTAAAGTACATGTTGTATAAAAAAATGTTTCGAAAAAGCTTGTTTGGTTTAGAAAGGAGCATATACGTTAACAATTAATTTTTTGTTATTTTTATCAAAATGTGAAAGTCACTTGTCAGAATATGAAACACTTATACATATATTATTCACGTTGCTTAATTGCCTACGCTTATTGTAATAGACAACATTTTGAACATTTTTTACATTGAATCAACTAAAGAATATCTTGATAAAGATTAACTTCTGAACCCATACATCTTAATTTCCTATTCCCGTTGCAGCTAAAAAACTCAAGGCGATCCTCATATTTTAATAAAAAAGAAAAATAATAAAGAATAGTCGTTGCCGTGTATGTCGCTCCTTATACCAAACAACTTTCGTTTAAAACATTTTTTTACACGACGTATAGTTTACAAGAAAAATTAATGTGAAAGAGTTAGGGTCGAACGCACTTATGGGCAAGGTAGGTTGTGATGTGTTGTGTGTATATCTATACAGGTTAAACCTGAAAGGTATGTATTGTATAATATATTGTATGTATTGTATAATATAAGCAAGTAACTTTCTTCTGTTTGGAATTTAGGTTTTACAAAAATTGAGTTTGAAAATTCGCTTTGTACGTATACTATTACGGTTGAGATACGATTCGTCGATCCAAACTAAAAAGTTCACCCGTCATGTATATTTCTTGCTGATGCATCAACGTGTTTGGAAGAAAGCAGTGGATGGATGAGTCGAGCGGCAGTTGCCGGCTTACGCACACGGTATCATATTATGCGCATACATATAGACAAAATTTAATGCAGTAGTAGCAACAGTTTTTTGCAAATATCTCCGAAACTAAATGAAATGCCGACCGGCACTAAATCAAAAAAGAAAAAGTTATTTAGAGTATGGCTCATTTTATAACCCTTTATAGGCCACTGAGATTGGTGGTTGTTTATTCTTTGGATACCTCCACCTGTTTTTTTTTTATGAGAAATCACCTAGTGCCCGCTTGTAAATACTTTTCAGAGACACCATGTATATGTATATGGTATAAATCGGTACCGGACCGGATCGATACCAAATATGCAGATGTACTCAGACCGGTATGGACAATGCTTTGCCCGTAAGTGTGTTTTGGCCCTTAAATGATACCCTATACATGAAATTTTGCGGGTACACGTACTTTATAGTACTCGATAGAACATCAATGACCTCTACTAGAATATTTTTTATTAGAAGAAAGTGTTACGTAAAAGATCATGTGAACATTTTTATCCCTATACAAACGAGACAATTTAAATGATCAAAATTATAATACGTAGTTGTAATCGGAACAGTCTTTAGCATCGGATAAACGAGACACTTGCTTAGTTACTTCTACATTTGATAAAAAATAAACAAATGTAATTGTAATAGTTGTTTTTGTGGTAAATGTAAAGGAAAAGTACGCTTTAATAAATCTTAAAAAAGTCAGAGGAAAGAAACGAAAACGTTTCTATACATACGGGGTGGGAGATTTATCATTCCCGTAATCTCGAAAATATTTTTTCAGTTTACTTTTTAGCCATTGTTGACCAAAGAATATTATCGACGAAGAAAGATTCAGATAAATTGAGCATTAGTTTGCAACATTCGGAATTTTACATAACGTAACGGTACTAAAAAGACATAAGAGGACAAAAATTGATTAAATTTAGTTAAAATTGACGACATTAATTTTCTTACGTCACTAAGATTAATGCCGATCGTACGACGCTGATTCTATTTCATTTTATCTCGACATAACTTGCAGTAAATTTTTATCACCATCTTTAGTCAGTAACGAGTCATTACTGGTGGAGAGATCCACAGGGATCTAGACAGAGGGCTTACGCGCGCCGCAAGAACTTGTCTTCTCTTGTCTAACCACTGTAGCTCCGATTCCTTTTCTGTATTCTTTGCAGTTAAAAAGGTGGTGTAAGTTCTCGAAGTTCTTGATTGTTTAAATAAAATTTTCTTATAAGAAATGACGACCTTGCAATTTTTACATAATCTCTATAACCAGTTCCTAACAGTTTTCAAAATATTCGGCCAAAAATGGTTCTCTCTTCGAACTTTGATCACTGCTTCACTCCTTCATTCTAAACGATAATCCTTAAAAGTCTATCTAATATTTTTTCAGCATCACGACCATCTAAAGTTTCTTTAAAAAACGATTTTTGCAAAATCGTGTAGTTTAAATTCTAAAAATCTTCATTTTAAATTTCTAAACGTTTTCATAAAATCGGTGGTTATAGTTCTTAATATTTTCGAAATCATTGACTACTGAAGTAGATGCCGTTTTGCATCTTAAGCAGTAGCTTTCAGCTCGAGAAACGTTTTGAATTAACTTCCGAAAGGCACTTTTGGCCGATAAAGATGAAATTTCTGGAGAAGAAAGGTGACGGAGCGAGGATCTGAAACAAAATATGTTAGCTTCGAGAACTTACAAGGAGAGTGCAGAGTTGAGGTCACTGATTTTGATCAGACTTTGTAGACTTATAGATCTGATTCTCTTCTTTACTATTACAGGAACAGAATATTCAATAGTTCTTTGAATATTTACCATGAAAGTTTAATTATTGCAATGACATTTTAGTAGTAGGAGGGAGGGAGGCAACGGGTTCGAGATACTGCAACTCGTGACATCGTAACCAAGGGTCGCAGAAAAAGTCACTACGCAAGGAGTGTGGGCAGACGATTCATGCCCGGGAGTCCCGCACAGCAACGTAGGGCGTCTACCGGGCGAACATTACAATTCTGAACTACGATCAGAAAGAGGCTCCAGGTTTCGTCGCCATCCTAGCTCAGAATTATAATATTCACCCGGTAGACGCCTTAAGCCGCTGTGCGGGACTCCCAGCGCATGCGTCGCTACCCCACTCCTTGTGTAGCAACTTTTCCGCAGTACGCTGATCATGACCACTAGTTGCTCTGGATTTCATTAGAATAATGAAACTTTTAATCATAGGTATGTATCTAACAAATTATCATCGAGTGCTGTCCCTGTAATGGTGTAATCAATAATGCTATAAGTGTGTAAGATTTCAACAAAATCAGTGACCTCAATATTTTTAATCGAGACAGCCTATGTACAGGGTGTTTCTCATAAGTCGCCCTAAGTCTCTTCCAAATAGTGATGCAACAAAAAATGTTGTGCATGGGACTTGATTGGTATCAAGAGACACGAATACGAAGTAAGAGGTAACTTTTTTTCAAGGTCACTTTGTTTGAAGTTTTCGAAGCATCAATGTTTGTATATATGATGATATTTGCATATAAGTACATATTCTTTTTATTGCATCATGTAGCTGCTTTGGTCATGTTTGCAATCTAAGGTCATTTCAAGGTCAATTTTACACATATTAGTTTACACATATGCTACTTTGTTGAAGAATATATTGTAGTGGCCGGCTTTAGGCGAAACACCCTGTATATTGAGGCCGACACCATTACTATATCATTGACTGCTGGATTGAAGTTGACTGTCGACGGACAGAACTACCACAGTACAAATGTATGTATTAGTAACATCTAGATAAGCGACATTCAATGTATAGTAGCTCACAAAAGTATGTACACATCTTTTAAAACGGAATAACTTTCTTACAAATTGGATCAAGTTGTTTAAGTATTTTTAGATGCTATAGAAATTAGTTCAGTAAACTATGCTTGAACAAAGGGCCTAGCCGATTAAGATGGTCAAAACTGCCCTTAGCGATTTTTCAATGAGTCATATACTATCGTTCGATAGCTGACCCAAAAAAA
>CM052151.1:144997-179600 GCA_028455555.1 Augochlorella aurata | reverse complement strand
GTGGCGAACATATGTAGTTAGAGAATCGATGAAATAAGAGATACTCCAAAACTATTTTTGTACGTATGTTGACTTAAATATTTTTCAAATGTTAACAAAATATTTTATAACTACCCTCACGGACAAGTTACAGGGTTAAAATTTTGCACAGATGAGTTTTTTTGGGTCAGCTATCGAACGGTATATGACTCATTGAAAAATCGCTAAGGGCAGTTTTGACCATCTTAATCGGCTAGGCCCTTTTTGCAAAAAATGCAATTGGTTGTACTAAAAAATAAATAAATAGAAAACTCACGATCTTTTCAAAAAGTTAAAAACATGAGTTCTTTTATCTATTTAGTTTCTTTTATCATTCCAACAAATTGTAATTTTTGAAAAGGAAATTGTTATTTCGTTTAAATATATTTGAATACTTTTCACGAGCTACCGTATGTAATAGCAATGCCCATTATACGCGGCTTTCAATGTAAGGCAGTGAGATCTTTTCATTAATATCTTGTAAGTGACTACATTTCCAAGGCTAAAATTTTATGTTTTGAGTCTTCTCCTCCTTCTCTACTTGTCCAATATTCGTTTTGATCGACCACAGGTCCTTCAAATTAATTTTATTGAAACAACATATTTATTAAATTAATCAATTGTTATCGATTATCCTATAGGTAAAAGGTAGGACCTTTTTCGTTTAGACAAGGAGCATATGAGCATTGAAACTAGAATACGTAGAAATACGTACATTATCATGTACAGGGTCCAGTAAAAGTTCCGGAACTTATCCATTTCATACCTCACACTTTCGTCTAAATCATCTTCTCTCGAAATGCTTTGTGTCTGAAATAATTATATTTCTGTAGTGTAGAGCAATTTCCATTAGTATTGAGACATTCTTTCAAGGGAAATAACCTCTCTAGAATTGGATGGAGTGACTTGAATTTATTTGAGACGTTACAGAGATGAATTTATTAAATAGTTTCTAAAACAGTTTGTCAGTACCAAAAATTGCAATTTTTGCAAAAATTTGTACAGTTAATGTCTGCCAAATTAATCTTTCTAGCAACTCAAAGAATTCAAGTAGTTCGATCCGTTTTAAAAATTGTTATGTTTTAAAAGATGTACGGGAAATTTTTTGATTGGTTTTATGTGTAACGTCATAAAAGTATACATGCCACTTCGGTACGTTCTCTTTTAAGTACATTTGTGAAATAATGTATATTTCAATTATGAAAACAAAAGAGATGTTATAGAAAGTGTATTTAGAAACGAAATAAGTTATGGAGAATTGTATAAACCTCGCTTAGAAGTTTAGGAAAAATAATCGTGCAGAATATACGAAATGCAGAATACAGGTTATAAATCCAAAATCTGAGAAATCTGAAAATAGTAGCCTCACTATTTATACAAATCCCATAATCACCAGCAAAAATGATCGATGTTATATCTTATAAATCTTAAACTTGTTTCCCGAAGATTTGATAAGTATCGCTTGAAGATGAAATCGGGGAAAGCCAAGAAGATTGATAAATTAGTTCGCCGATCGTTTCACATTCGCGCAATGATAAATAGCTGTACAAGAAGTTGCAGGCGACGGACGGTCAAAACAAAATTACGGAATTGCTCGGAGGCAGCAATAACGACAACTACGTTCCTAATAACCTACCTAGATGTGAAATGGTCAACGGGTAGTGGACTGACTGGCTGCAACGATTTCCCATCATCCTATCGCAATGCGATCATTTCGAGCACAAAGTAGGAAGAAAACGGTTACGCGTTTCTCCCGGAATTCCTTCGATTCCGAAATTGTTAAATCTGCAGGAGAAAGTAACCTGTGGTTTCCTGTGCGCTTTTCCACCTCTTCGCGGTGTAGAGTGTAGGGTGTAAGAAAATATGCGGTTCTGACAGCTATGACGTTATCCGCTTGATAACCTATCGAAAATACTGCGAAACTCCAGATATTTGCATCGGCGAAACAGGTAGTGATAGCGACAGGACGTGCAACTCTTATTTCCCTGCGAATCTAGAGCAATGGCTGGTCGAACGCTTGATAAATGCAACTGTTCCTACCAGGATATCACTCGAGTCGAATGTGAAGTAGTACACGCACTGTGGATTCGTGAATGTAGTTAGACAGAAGATAGTGAAGCAAGTTGGGAACAGACATAAACATACAGTGACCAACGATAATATTCGGACATCTTTCAACGTTTAAATATCATTGCCAGTCTGTGAGACCACTACTAACTCCTTATTCATCTGTATTACTCTTCCTGTATGATTTACGTGTATTATGTTCAGTTAGTGGAATTGTATTATCTTCATTTAATGGTTTGTGATATAGCTAATAGTGGTTAAGTTATCTTTTTTTATTAATTCTATAAATAATATACGGAAATATACAAATAAGGGTAATCAATAAAAATAAATATACTATCGTAGTGCAATCTATATACTTTCTCAGCACACTCTAAGCAGATTAGAGAGTGATATTTTTGGCAAAGATATTTTGTTAAGAAACAGTGTACTAAACAATTACTTTTTAAAATTTTTGCTATTTCTTGGAATGAAAACAAAATAAAAAACTCATATTTTTTAACCTTTCTATATGAGCTTATAACGAAAAAACAAACGTATTTTATAGATCTCGGTAACTTGCATGCATGCTGGAAATTTCATCAAAACCGGTTGCTCTTTATATACGAGCTGTAAACAATTAATGATTACAAAAATCGCAGTTTTTCACGAATATCAACCAAAACCAGGTAAGTTTTACATCTTTCAGTGACTGCAGCTTGATTATACGCGACCGATTTCGGTGAAAGTTTCAGCATATATATAAGTTACCAGGATCTACGAAATGCATTTTCTAAATTTTTGTTATAGGCTCAGATAGAAAAGTTGAAAGGGTGCAATAATGTCGCAAAAGATAAAAACCGAACTTTCTGATTTTGTCCACTTAATCTATATATTATATAGTGTTAAATTTCTAATGTAAAAAATTGAGTTCAAAATATATCTAAACGAAAAGTGTGTCATGTCCGATATATACTAAAGTCTTTAGCCAACTTTAGTAATCGTAACGTTTGGCACAGCGCTTGGGCTTCCGACTGCAAATCTTTTAAACTCTGCAAAGCTCCGTTGAAGCTAAGTTTTTTCCAACGTTCTACTGTATGATTTTCTCACGGGATTTCAGAGGTATTTTGTTAATGTTTCGAAGATATTTTTAATAAAAATATATTAGGTTATACTAGGCTATTTCCAATATGCATGTAAGTTATTGAGATTTACAAAACGCATTTTTTAAATTTTCGTTCTAGGTTAAGATGAAAGAGTGAAAAATGAATAGCATTATTTAAAATTAATAGCAAAATTAAGAAAAAGTACTTTAGTCATTGTGCAGTACACTAGTCCTTTTGAAAAAGTTATTTATTGCGTTTTTAAAACTGTTCGAATACTTCTTGCCTAGATTAGTGGGAAAATAATCACAATCACGTATAATAACAGAAAAATAGCGTACTTTATGTTTTTCTGAATCTGGGCACACGTAATCTTCTAAAGAAAGTCCGATCGAAAAAAAGAGATCGAAACGTGGTAATAATATAATTTTAAGAAACATTGTAAGGAAAAGTACTTTTTTAGCCGAGGATTTCCACTCTACCGTTGACAAAGTTTCCAATACATAAATCCATTTTTTCACATGCTTAATCCCGGTTTAATACATTTGTTTTTATTCAGTCGAATTTGAGTCCCTTATTGATTTGTAAAGTAGAAATATTGATATTGACTTTTTATTTACCACTTTTATGTGAATAGTAATGCAATAAACATTAACGGTCTGTGAGACTGCTATTAGCAGTTACGCGAGTTTTAATAGATGTAGTAGTAAACGCAATAACTTTTTGCAAATTGGACAAAGTTACGTGGAAGTTTTTCGAGACGTTGGACTGATTGGTTTACTAGACAACCAATGAAATAGTTCTTGTAAAAATTACAATTAATTGGAATGACAAGACATTTTTAAAATGTCGTTTCTTCAACACCTTCATTTGAGCCTATAAAGAAAATTTGAATAATGCGTTTCATCGTGTTGTGTAAGAAGTCGTGTTGTAAAGAAACGATAGTCTCATAACTTTTAGCGCGTTATAGGTAATCGTGTAATACGGGAGTAAACTGTAATATAAAATGCAGTTGTATATAAAAACACTAAAAAATATTTTTGCGTATACAAAGTCGGACGATCGTAACATGTATAGGGACAAGTTCTCCACAATGACGAATATGATGAATCAGAATGTTGATAACATATATCAAGGTCATCAATAATTAGGCTCTGCAAAATGCAAGATGATTGACAGCGTTACGGTTAAAATGTTAAAACAAACTAGCATCTAGTTTTAAAATATAAACTAATATCATGGTACGATTGATTCAAACGAAAAGCGAACTAAATGTAAAAGAGTTGTAAGTAAAAAAATTTATTATTATAAATCCAATAACATCAAACTTATAACTATTCTACAATTGCACTATTTAATGAAGCTCTTTGGGTTTTTCGAGGTGAGGGTGTTGAATCAAATATGCAAAGATGATCGACTGCGTCACTTTCGCAGTAAACGATCATTGATAAAAGTAAGTTACATTAT
Source organism: Augochlorella aurata (assembly GCA_028455555.1). Classification (NCBI taxonomy): domain Eukaryota; kingdom Metazoa; phylum Arthropoda; class Insecta; order Hymenoptera; family Halictidae; genus Augochlorella; species Augochlorella aurata. The sequence continues at coordinate 174,966 of CM052151.1, read as the reverse complement.
TAGGTGTGGTAGATATTTTACGATATAACAAATATTTCAGAAAAGATTTTGTAACATGGCGAAAGAATAGTTTTCGGCTCACCGAAGTGCGAACGTCTGAGTATCACGAAACGAAATCCGTAAAATCTGGACATTCTTTATGATCACTCGCACGGCAAACAGATGCGTTCAAAAAGGAATAAAAGAAAACTTTCGTTTCGTGTTGAGTTTCAATTATATCAGCGTGCGTTACCGTTAAACATTATTTCTTTCGCCGTGAATTAATAAATAAGGCGTTCGTAAAGTCGTAAAATAATTAGACTAACAAGACGAGGTCTCCAGGTTTGTAGGATATAGGAAGAGGTCTCCAGAAATTGTAGACGCTCATTTTTTTATGAGATTTGGTACAGTGGTAGAGCTTGTAACGCTGAATCCAACGATACACAGTTTTGGGGGCAGATGGCTTATAGTTTTTGAGGTATTTAAGCACGTCGCATTCTGGCATGCCAGATCGAGCGTCCCACCTTTTCTCAGTTCATAATATTTCTGATATAGGGCTGGTATCGGTACCAGCACAGAAATATTAGGAAGTGGGAGAAAGGTGAGAGACTCGATCCGGCCTACTTGAACGTGACACGGCCGACGCGATGCGATGCGTACACGGCAGCGGCAGGTAGCTAAGAAATGCGATACGATAGAAACACCCTTTAACTTTCCGAGTGTCTCCAACTCCGCTGCACGAGGCGAGTCAGTGATGATCGCTCTACGATGGCACCTTCCCCCATTCCCTAAAATTGGAATCTAGCATCCAAACCTGCTAACCAGAGTGCTGTATGTTGTTCGTTTGTCGATACTTTATGCTATGTTCGAATATGACATATTAACATTGGCCTCATTACTGTAAATCAATTGAGAAAGAGTCACAATGAGAAATTAAAATTATTAGAGGAGGGGGTTACAATGTGGCCACCTCTTGATTTTCCGTAGTACAACAAAAACGTGTAGAGTAGACAATGGTGTCATTTGTTGCATCTACTAGACTCTGTAGATTTATTGTATGTAATAAAATCGTTAAATAGCATAGTTAACAAAACCAGGGCAACAAAAGTTTTATGTCCTGGCGCGATTTCAGGGTTTCATCCATTTAACAAAAATGTTGAGTTTTCTTCCCTTTATAATAAAGAATGTGTTGAACAATTTTTAAGTGTAAGATAACTTATAAATAATAGATCATTGTACTTTTTTGTTTCCTTAGAAGATTAGAACACGATATATCTCTCTTTACGTAGAGAGAGAGAGCTAAGAGAGGCAGGGCGTTGGAGGGATGGGAGGAGGAGAGAAGTAGGTTTTATGAGAATAAGGGTTGGACTATAGAGGAGGTAGAGGATTTGAGGGATGAGGGACAGTTGAGGGGGGAAGAGTTGATTAGGAGGGAGAAAAATATTCAAAGGGAGGAGAGGTGGAGAAGGATAAGGGATTCGAGGTACAATAGTTGGTATAAGTGGGTAAAGGGAGAAGGAATACCAGGGTACCTGAAGAAAAATTGGGAGCAAAAGAGGTGGCAATTAGTAGCGGGATATAGGTTAGGGAGTAAAATGAAAGGGGGTAGGTATTGGGAGGAGGAAGAAAGAAAGAGTTGTAGCGTATGTGGGAGAGGGATAGAGTCATGGGAACACATATGGGAGGAATGTACGGATTGGGGGAGAGACAAAGGGTGGCAGGAAATGGTGGCGGAGGTGCTAGGGGAGGAAGGAGAAGGGGAGGTGTGGATGGAGAGAGTGGAAGAGATGAGAGAAAGAATGAGCAGCGGAAGCGGGGGTCCAAGGAATGAAGGAATGTGTCAGGTGTGAATGAATGGTGTGCTCTCTCTCTCTCATTCGGGAGAAAAGTGGAGGAAGGAAAAGTGGGGAGTTTGTAAGCGGAGCGGAGGTCCGCATGTACCCCGCAAAGGGAATAAACTATATTATTATTATTATTATATCTCTCTTTACGTATCTTTTACTTACGTTTTAGGTACTTGTATGAAATTTCGAAAACTTATACCAAATTTCTTCAAAGACCCATAATTTCTGAGGTAGTATAATGATGGTAACTTTCATGTAATACATTATAGGGAGAGTTGCCATAATCGTACCACTTAAGCAGATTTAAAAAAAACACGTTAAACTGGTAATCTTATCTAGAAAAGTAATTGCTTAGAGTAATATGATGACATGTTATTTAAACATTTTTAATCTTTATAAATGCGTAAAAAGCCTTATTATTAACCTGAATTTCAATTTCCCGAAAGGTTGAAAAAGTACAATTTTAGCAACCTGTATCTTAAATCATACCTCTGTTATAACTTTTATAGTAGTTTTGGGAGAATGTCCGATGTAGTGAACTTTTGCTTAATTACTATTATCTGAACTACTGTCGAGCGTTACTCCGATTATGTGGACACCTAGGTGAAGTGTTCCGTTAAATTCATTTATCTGAACGTGAACTCCTGTTATTTGAACGAAAAGTTACAAATAGTGGACAGAATCAGCGGACTTCTATTATATGAACCTACTCAATTATATAAGTTCGTATAAATGGAGTTCTACTGTAACTTAGAGTCGAAAGTCTTAATCTTGACCATGACTTCAACGATTTTCGCTATTGCACATCAGTACTATCAGTACTAGGATGTTGCATTCGGGTAGATGGAACGAATAGAAAATGTAACGGGTTGGACGAACTGTCGAACGGGATCGTAAACGCAGACTTAAACGTGAACGGGTGTCGCGAAAGTGGGAGAAAAATCAGTTCCGAAACATGCCAAGCTGACAGTCGAAGAAGATTAGTCATCGTTGCGAGAGTAACGATTTCCCAAAGCGATGCACGGGCATTCATACACGTCTCTCGAAAAGGGAACGGTACTGAGTCATCGACTGATGGCAATGTACCTTGATGTCGTTCGCTCGTTTATTCGTTTGCTCGTTTGCTGGTAGGTAAGCACACATCTTTTCGAGGCGTTACGTGCCGCTGTAAATGCGAAACGATGATTTACTCTCCTTTACGTACAACCCCTCTGCAGTTTTCAACTACAGGGTGTTCCATGGAAAGTGTCGCATACTCTTTTGAAACCGTTGTAGTACGCTATTTAACAATTAATTTGAACAAAACTATCAAACTCAATAAGCTGACGTACATTTATTAGAGGTGTTATTGGACTCGGTCGGTCTCGGAAAAAGTCGAGCGGTCTCGATCGAGTAATCTGATGTTGTGAGACAGGACTATATTGTCGGGTAGTCCGATACAATTGAAATTTCGGATCCAGTCCGAGACAGTAAACAACAATATATTACTTTCAAACTCTGTACCGAGAGTTTTGATAGTTTCTTTGCTCAAACCGCGTGTTGCATCGCTTCGTGTTCTAACTTTTCCCTTTCTAGAAAATGTCTAGGTTATATCAAGGCTAGCTCGCCAGTGGTTTGGTCAGTGTTTTTCGTTAATAACTTGTAAACAAAGCCGCGGATTGCATTTTTACTAAAGAAACTTACTACTTACTACTTCATATTACTACTTCAAATCACCTCAAGAACCCCTCATTTCCCAGAAGTAACATAATTTTAGGACACCCTGTATACATATATGTATTTGGGTGAACTTGCCGAAGTTGGACTCACTAATCTACATGGCTTTGAAATATGTTAATAAGGACAATATTTTAAGAAACATTGCCTTTGCAACAAAATCAATCTATTTTAATATCCGAGATATTTGCAAAAATTTGTTATCTCAATTTTTCTTCTAGCAAGAAAGAAGAAATATAAAGAAATTCTAATCACTGCAACTGAAAAAAATCGTAGTACAAGAGGTTAAATTAATTTCATTCATTTACAAAATCAATATTGCCTAAGAATTCATCGATTAGGTGAACATTTTAGTAGGTATACTTTTTGAATACAATGCTGGAAATGACAAAAGAATAGAGAAATTTGTTATCTGAAAATATACAAGACTTATATTTTTTGCATACTAATATTTCTAATCTAAAATAATATACACTAATATACACTGAATATAACATTATTCCAAAAGCTTTGATCGGCTAATAACACGTGTATTTGCAAATTCAAGACGTTTTCTTTTATTAACAATTTACCAACCGGTAACCTAGAAATCGGCTACTTGACCCCAACGCTAACCGACTGGTGGGCTATAAATCGACTTTTAAAATACATATGAGATAGATAAAATAAGTATTGTTTAATGCTACTAGTATGAAAATATGAAAATGTACTAACATTCATACTAAATCTACTAAGATTCAGTTACTCTGTAATAAAAGAAAGCGAATACTATAGAAAGTACTTTCACAAAAGTTGATTTAACATTTCTACAAGCAAAACAAAAGGCGCATATAAGTATTCGTGCCAAGAAAGAGTCGGTATCAGAGAAATGTTAAAGGCCGAATGATCGGTCGGCAAAGTGTTAATTATATTGGGTTGGCAACTAAGTAATTGCGGATTTCACTCATAGATGGCTTCAGTTGAATTTTTAAGTTTGCAGACGTAGTACAAATGTAAAACACATTTTGTTATTTGATAGTTGGCAATTCAGCTGTCAATTAGTAAAAAAAGTTTTTTGATCGGTTGCGTAGTTTTCGTTTGGCGTTCGTTGAAAAATGGAAAATCAAAAGGAACATTTTCGTCATATTTTGCTTTTTTATTTCCACAAAGGGAAAACCGCATCGCAAGCTCATAAAAAGTTATGTGCTGTTTATGGTGATGAAGCCTTAAAAGAACGGCGGTGTCAAAATTGGTTTGCCAAATTTCGTTCTGGTGATTTTTCACTCAAAGATGAAAAACGCCCTGGTCGTCCAGTTGAAGTTGATGACGCCCTAATCAAAGCAATAATCGATTCGGATCGTCACAGTACAACACGTGAGATTGCAAAGAAGCTTCATGTATCACATACATGCATTGAAAATCACTTAAAACAACTTGGCTATGTTCAAAAACTCGATACATGGGTTCCTCACGAACTGAAAGAAACGCATTTAACGCAACGCATTAACAGCTGCGATTTGCTAAAGAAACGTAATGAAAATGATCCATTTTTAACTCTTACCACCCAACCGAACGATCGATTCTGATGTCTACATTGAACAACTAACGAAATTAAACAATGCAGTTGAAGAAAAGCGGCCCGAATTGCAAATCGAAAAAGTATTGTATTCCATCATGACAATGCAAGGCTACACACATCTTTGCCCACTCGGCAAAAATTATTGGAGCTTGGTTGGGATGTTTTGCCACATCCACCATATAGTCCTGACCTTGCACCATCTGATTACTTTTTGTTTCGATCGTTACAAAACTCCTTGAATGGTAAAAATTTCAATAATGATGATGATGTCAAATCGTACCTGATTCAGTTTTTTGCTAATAAAAACCATAAGTTTTATGAACGTGGGATTATGATGCTGCCTGAAAGATGGCAAAAGGTCATTGATCAAAATGGGCAATACATTACAGAATAAAGTTATTTAGTTCCATGAAAAAATTGTCTTTGATTTTCTAAAAAAAATCCGCAATTACTTAGTTGCCAACCCAATACTTGCGAAATATTTTCTCCTGGCTGTACGACCATTGTATCCGGCTTTTCTTGTAACATTTCGAATTGTTTCAGGCACTACTTTTATACTGTAGCGATTTTCTATCATACAACGAATTGTTTGTAAGATTGCACACTTGTGATTAGTATCTAATTTTTGTGGTCGACCTGGACATTGTAGATTTAGAACAGATTTAGTTGTTTTGTATTTCTCAAGAATATATTATGCCGTAGAATGTGTTTTTTTATTATTTGAGATATTTTTCTGATGGATCATCCATATTTTCTTTTTTCTTTCCGAGAGTTGAGTCCTGAGACTGAGTCCTGTCACGCGTCTCGCTCCCCGTGATTGCTTCTTTCGACACGAAACAACTCCGGCGCGTGTGCCTGTTGATTTATATGTGTATGCGTAGCATTTGTGCGATTAGTGGAGAGCAAGATGCGTGGTGGAACCAGGAGGCATAATCCTCGTGATCTTCATGTTGTACTAAGGTGTCCGAAGTGCATAATTATTTACCCTAGAAATGATTTCGGTATCTTCATCTGGTAAATCGATTGTAGATTGGTCGAGCATAGCCGATAAACCATACAATTGTTGTTTAACGAGGACGACAATCGACAACTCGTTCACGAATTTTTAGTTTTGTTCAGTAGCGCATATAGAAAATACTTGACAGTATTCGGATGTATTTGGGTCTTGATTAATACAGCATTACGGAGATCAATGCCAATTTCATAATTCCGGTCATTAATGGACCAAAATATTGATATTAAGATGTTGAACACAAGAACAAGAATGGCGAAGCAATAAATTATCACAGGAAAATTTTTAACGACAAAATGGAAAATTGTATGAAATCAGTGTCGGCACTCATTAAAACGTTCTAAAGTGTGGAATACTGCGAATGTAAAGCAAGTTCATCTCTGTGCAAACTTGAATGACTCGAAATACTTTTCTTCAGGATCTCGCTTGGTCAAACGTTTTTATCCAAGCATCGTTTTCTTTGCTCACTGTATTTTTCAAGAAAATAAACTAAAACACTAATTATGTGTCGCGTATTTATTCAATATATGTCCAATTTAAAGGTGCCAAAACTTTTATGTTTACGTCGTAACGTTCGAGGTCTCGTTTTCTTAAATTCATTCCTTACTTCTGCCCAAAAGTACTGGCGGGTAACAGACAATCTATTCTTGGGGCCGACTTCCTCAGCGCATTCTATTTGGAGGGCTTCAATATAGATAGATTGTTACAGTACGGGTTGTTTCGTTACGAGGCCCGTTTTCCGGGAAGACTTCAGACTTAACCCTTTACTGAAGAGTGGCTAGGACAAATGAATATATCGATGTTGAATATCTATTTAGACCTCGATCAATGTATTAAGATGTCACGAAATATTCTGTTTCGTGATGACATTTCTCATATGTCAATTAATTTGCAAAATTATTGGTCAAGCTCGGAAGCCTACACCATCTTCGATATCAATGGCCTTCAAATATGTTGAAAAGGGCAATTGCATTTTGAATAACTTTCCCCTTTTCCATTCAGTGGGTCACCTTTCGTGAACCAGTTGGATGGAATTTCGTAAAAGTCATAATCGTATGAAAATGATGAGCGTAGACGTGATGGGCTTTGGGTATACAAGGTGTCCCAAAAATGTTTAACAATTCGGAAATGAGAGATACCTGAGGTCGTTTCAAGCAATTTTTTCCTTTACAAAAATTTTCTCCGAGGCATTTTTAACGAGTTATTAACGAAAGACACTGACTAATGAGAGGCGAGTTTTTCAGGCGCGAGGCGGCCGAGCCAACGAGTGGACGTAGCCCAGTTTCGTACATTGGCTCAGCCGCATCGCGTCAGCGGTACTTGCCTCTCATTGGTCAGTGTTTTTCGTTAGTAACTCGTTAACGATGCCTCGGAAAAAATTTTTGGAAAGGAAAAAATTGCTTGAAACGATCTCAGTATAACACCAGTATGACACCCTGTATAATGTAAATGCTATCACAAGACGAATGCTTTGCAAAGAGTGTTCATTCTCAAGGTCGTTCTTTTGTTTTTTTAATTTTCTATGTCACCGATTATTTATTGCTTTGTTTTACTTTCATATTATAGTTGACATCAAAACACATTCAGAGACATTGATGGTATCGCTTCGAAGTAATCTCTGATTACCAAGATATGCTTTCTCTGTAACGACCGATGTCAGATTCTGAAGATCTTCCGATAACCAATAAATAAATTTTCAATTTTGAGAATTAGGGGTCACTTCAAAGCAATAACATGTAAGGAATAAAATGCAGCTAGGAGTACGCTGCTTTTACAGTCAAGGACTACAAGACGCCGCGATGAAATTAGCTCTTTTAAGGGCAACCATGTTTTGACAACCGTAGAACACCCTGGATTCAATGTGGGGGCTCTTTTTAACACATCGATACGAAGATGGCTTTTAGGGGATATGTACGTAATAAATTTGCAAAAATTACGTGGTCCCAAAGTTTCGTTAAGATCTGAAGTTGTCAGTTTGGGATTTTCTCTTATTAAAATATTTTCTAAGTTTTTATTAATTTGTTACTATTCCCAAATTGGGTTAATTTTTCTCCAATAACCTTACTGTATTAGTGTGTACAACAGTCAGAACAATGCTTTCCACTAAATTGTTAATATGTTACGTCCTAACAACAGAATACGTTCAATCACTGAAAGGTGTTTAACAACTTCGAGCTTAAACATGACTCGATACATTTCGATGTATTTCTAAAATGGTTCCATAAAATAGTTTACTAACATAGAATTAATCTGAATCTGAGTTTTCTAATTCTGGTGATGTCAATACTGTTAAAGGCGTCTCGATCTCTGCAAACATTGTTTAAATATATCTACATTTCTATAATGTTAGTTATAGAAATAAAATGTCATATCAGTCTCATAAAATGAGGCTGACGTAAAAATGCCTTTCGGATTCGTGTTTAATGCAGCGAGATCTACGAAAATCGTCTACTGGTTATCGAATCGCAAACATTGGTGTTAGGTAATGTCACCGTTTTCAAAGCCTCGTCGCTACATGTAACATACTTTGGTAGGTTATTTTACATGTCTGTACAGGATAATTATTAGACTGCTTATCTTTACGCAGAAAAAAATTGTTTGCATGACCTACAAGAAATGGGTCCAAGACAAATGCATCTTTTTCCCTGATTGACTTTAATCATTATACTGTATGTTATCTATTTGTCGTAATACCTTCTTCTCGAAAATGCGTAAAATCCGTAATCCAACAATTATCTGTATATATTCAGTTTCTCGAAAATTTCAATCGTGACTTTACTCGTATAATATAGCTTTAATTTAACAACATTCGACCTGTGGGTTAAAGTGGACCTCTAGACGTTCAAAGATCAATGAATCTAAGCAACAAGAGTTCAGTTTAGATATCGATACCAGAAAATGGAGCTTCTGACAAATTGTCGCTAGATTCTCCGACCCGAACCACCAAGTCTCGTATAGTGGTACCGTTCGCGATTCTAACGGGCCAAAAGTAGAAGGCAATATGTACATGCGAGTCCAATTAGTACTTTTTCTTGTTCCTAAATCCACTGGATTAAAGGAACTTTTAACCTAGTAATATTATATGCTCAATATTATCTACAACTATAATTATAATTATCGAGTAATTCCTTCTTATTAAATACTCAGATGAATCTGTGAAGTTGAATTTATTTTTAATAAACTCAAGACAGAAGGTCCATTCTTTAAAAATGTTCTTAAATTCATGATGCTTCGCCCCAGGCAGCAAGTTCTCGTCTTGATATTACCAGATTTCATCCTAACCATACAATTTTCGTTATTACTTTACCCTTTATGGTACTACCCAATTATTATTATTATTATTATATTAATGTAGTTAACAAATAATGTAATTTAGAATTAGATCGATTCCCTCTGTCTCAAAAATGTGACTTCCTTAAGACCTATCATATTAGGTTAAGTAAAAAGTTCTGAGCGTTTTTCGTTAGATGTCTTTAGTGAGCCATATCTCACGATGTACACATCGCATCGAGTCATAGTATACGGCGATTTCAAGGTGATATTAAGCATCAAAAAGGTTCTTTGTCAGTTTTGTGTTCAGTGAAGCCAGTTGTATTTTACAGCGTTCGAAAATGGAGATAAAAAAGAAGAAAATTCGTTACATTCTTCAGTACCACTATGACTAAGGTGAAAAGGCGGAGCAGGCGGCAAAAAAATTTGTGCTGTTTATGGACCCAATACAGTATCGAATGCAACAGCAAAGCGGTGGTTCCAACGATTCCGTTCTGGTAATATGGATGTCGAAGATGAGGCACGCCCTGGTAGGCCAATCGTCGAAAATGTGGATAAAATCATGGAAATCGTCGAGTAGGACCGGCATGTGAGCACTTATTCCATTGCCCAGGAACTGAAGATTAGCCAGAAAACCGTTTGGAACCATTTGCATAAGGCTGGTCTCAAGAAGAAGCTCGACGTATGGGTGCCACATGAATTGACGCAAAAGAACATTTTGGACCGAATTGATGTCTGCGATTCTTTGTTGAAACGTAACGAAATCGACCCATTTTTGAAGCGGATGGTGACTGGCGATGAAAAATGGGTCACATACGAGAACAACAGCCGAAAAAGATCGTGGTGTTAATTATTCGCTTGTAAATAATCAAAGGCAGAGTTGTAAATAAAAGTATATTTAATGAACACACGGAAAAACAGAAGATCTAATAAACAGGCTTGCTCGCAAGAGCTTCGAGACAACGAGTGTACTCGTAAGCTTCTTACCGACGACTAACTGGAAAAAAAACAAAACTCACGCAATGAACCTTGTAGCAACGCATCGCTCGACTCGGGTCGACGCGCGCTTTGCGCTCACGTGCGCCGCAGACAGGGCCGGAAGGGCCGCCTCACCCGAAAACACCGACAAAGCGTTCGGCACCTCCCGACAACTCAAAACATACAAATTATATACATTTACACGTGGTCCAATCGCGGTGGGCCAGCCCAAACGATCGCCAAACCTGGATTAACGGCCAAGAAGGTTTTATTGTGTGTTTGATGGGATTGGAAGGGAATCATCCACTATGAGCTGCTCCCATCGGGGCAAACACTCAATTCGGACCTATATTGTCAGCAACTGACCAGACTGAAGCAGGCGATCGACCAGAAACGGCCAGAATTGGCCAATAGGAAGGGTGTTGTGTTCCATCAAGACAACTCCAGGCCGCATACATCTTTAACGACGCGTCAGAAGCTCCGAGAGCTTGGCTGGGAGGTTCTATCGCATCCGCCGTATAGTCCAGACCTGGCACCAAGCGATGGCACCTTTTCAAGTTTTTGCAAAATTTTCTTGATGGTACAAAACTGGCCTCAAGAGAGGCTTGTGAAAATGAGCTGGTCAAGTTTTTTACCAATAGGGACGAGGGCTTCTTCAACCGCGGAATTATGAAATTGCCTTCAAAATGGACAAAAGTTATCGAACAAAACGGCGCATATTTGATCTAAATCGAATAATCTTAACTATGTTAATTTCATCGTCGAAATAAAGCGAAAAAGCGCTCAGAACTTTTTACTTCACCTAATATTATTACATAATTCAAATTCTTAATATTTCAACGAAGCGGGCAAGGTTCGGAAATTAAAATCGCACTAAATGTAACATACAAGGTGTGTTTCGTAACGCGACGACCTCTAATAACTCATAAAATATTTGTTGCACAAAAATATGTTATTTTGTTTTTTTATTAATATATGAAGGTCACCTTCAACTTCAATATTAACTATTCCATTTGAAAAATTGAGAGTGACCTTCATGTCTTGATAAAAAAGCAAAATAACATAAAACTTATTACAATAGATATTATACTATACTGGTACTTGTGCTATAATATTTTAGCACATCTACCAAGAAGGATCCCAAAGAACTTGAAGCTTCCAATTAGTATGATAATTTTAATATCAGTGCAACGTTATAATATATCCTGTCTCCTCCTTAATTAGAAGGATCCATGACAACGAATTAGTTACTAAAATGTGTTTTCCCAAAAAATGTTCAAGTCACAACGTGTAATAACAGCAAGAAGACTAAACGAATGCCGAATTACCTTCGGAAGATTTCTGAGCTTTCATAACTTCGACTCATCCCTTTATTTCTTTATGTGAGATATATTAGATATTGAAATAGACTTTCATTTCGTATGTATCCCATATGTGTCTCACAGTTCGCTTTGGGATATCTGACCCGTGAGAATCGCGTTCGATACCACAAAGCGCCAACAATGTATGCTGATGTGTACAATTTAGGTGTATGTTTGTTAGCATCGCCTTTGAAGCAATATTGCTAACAACTTATAGTTGACTTATATCTAGTCGTTATGACTGGTATGATTACCGGTGTCGACGAGCATCTTGCGGAGTCGGGGGACGCCGAGGACGACCTGGCACTGCTGTAAGACATGCCATCGCTCCCTAAACTACCGTGAAAACTGCCGTGGAGGGAATTCGACAATGGTCCTGGAGACGCCGGCGATGCCGTCAGAGGCGACTTCGATCTTACCGAATCCGTCCTCGACCTGCAAGTAAACGCATTACATGGTGTATGCATAAAGACAACGGGGCTTTCAATGCCGAGACAGTGAAACACAGTGCCTGCGGTGCAGGCTCGACAAACTAATTCTATGGGAATTCCGTCGGAACAACGGGACTAGTTATTTGGTTGCGATGCAAGCAATTTCGAACTTCGGTCTTTGAAAGCGGTGCATTCAAGCTACTGCTATTTATTGTGGCGTACAGGCTAGGTGAAAGATCTTTCACAAATTAGACAAGAAATCGGAGTTCTATGGAGGCATGACTCAGAACGATGGTGCACTACTCTACAATAGCATCTAGTCGAGTGGACCTTAGTCATAGGGCTGTACAATTTTTCTTGAGCTCTTTTTTTGCATACTCTCTTAAATTGTGACACTTAAAATTAGTGAGAAAATTATGCGTGCAGCAAGCAATCGCAGAACGGGAATCGGTGCCGAATTTGTGTTCAAGTTTCAACATTTTAATGATTTCATTTCATTTTCCAATATAATTGTAATTTTCTTATTTTGGAAATATCGTTAAAAGCTTTTTGGCTAAAAGACAATGTCTTAGATTAGATGAATAACAACGAGCTTTATGCGTTACTTTTAAAAATGTACATGAAATCTTTCAATTTGATTTGCCATTAAATACAGTATATGGCACCGAATATCGCAAGGGGGAATGTATCGAATCTGGACGCATTGATTTTGATAAAAATAACTGTGAGAGGTGGTTTTTGGAAAAGTACTTGGCACGTATATTTTTTTTTATGAACCATCAACCATGTTAAAAAGGTAAAGACAGCACTTAATGTTGGGGATAAAAAGTATATTTATGGGATGTTTTCATCCTCCCGACATGGATGATGGCTCGTAAAGAAAACGTGTGAAATATTTTTCCACAAATTATCTCTCACCAGAATTTTATCAACGAACAGCTTTATCATGAAATATCTCAAAAATTATAAGCTGTCTGTATCCAACATCAGATATCATTAAATCCACATTAAAAGTGAGCGTCAACCCTGGTGACTTCTCCTTGTCAGAAACGGTTGACCTTTTTTACTTGGTGCACTGTATCTTATATACCATACAAATATTTAATGCTTTTTCTTGAACACCCTGTATATTTTTAGGAGTAACGCATCAAGCTCATCGTTATTCATCTAAGGCAAAAATCTTTACCGATACAATTTTTAAAATGAAGACATACGATTATGTGTAAAAATGAAATAAAATCATTAAAATGTTAAAATAGGGCAGGGGTTTCCGTTGTTTGACTGCTTTCAAATTTTGCGCACATTTTCTCATCAAGATTCACAATTTACGAGGGTAAAATTTAACAAATAGAAAATCAAAAAATAAGAACTAGTCTAGTATGCAGGCACTTACATGTTTGCGAATATCACTAATTGTGAGAAATATTGGTGCCTATTTGGAGGACCAGCACCACGACTGAATGAACAAATTGACGATTTTATTAAGTAGATTAAAATTGACCAAAGTCCGGTTTAGATTTGGACTGAAACTACTTGTACTACTTGTACCGAACAACTGTCAGTTTCCATGCAATACGCACTATGCAAGTACAATGTCAGTTTATCGCAGTAGATAAGAAATGATTCAGGTTAGGATTATAAGGGTGAGTCACGGTATACGTGGTATTGTAGTTTTTGACGTTAGGAGCTCTCACGTTATAGCATAATATAGTCGCCAGTTTCATACACGGTCAATTATCATTCAATGCAATAATATTTTCACCATCTCTTTCGGTGCAAATTCTTTTTATCTTCATTAAATGAAACGTTGTTATGATAGATATGCGATAAGGGAACTATTTAATTTATGTGGGGTGAACCACGTAACGTGATCAGTTTAATTTATTCTGTTGCTAGTGGTCGCTTGGATATTTTTGAACTGAAATAACATGCTTCAATGAAAGCTTTAAGATGATCGTACACAATTTTTTGTTAACCTTGTTGTTGACTTTTTCTTGCCAATATTGTGTAAATGCAAATGATGATTCGTATTTATTGTATGTACACGGATTTAAAAGAAAGGTTATGAAAGTATTTTAAGAGTCATTCAACGCTAAATTGATTATTTTTTCCCGATGTTTGTGATTTTGTTCATACTGAAATATGATTAGTCCATGTGATATTAGACGGGGGGAGGGGGGTGTTAAGTCATCATTTTGCCAGTTTCGAATTTGTTTCAAGAATACAGGCATTTGAAATTTATGATTTTTGCCCATTTTTGCGGAAATGGATGGTGTTTAGGAATTTTTATCTCGGAAACTATAAGTCGTATGGAGATGCACTTTCTTTCGTTGTACTTGGAAAGAATCCACTTTAATAAATAAATTACGATTTGATTGAAAGATTGCTTTTACAACATTGATAAGTGTAAACAAATTCTTATTTGTTAAATACGGGTTCCAGGTCGCGTTTCTAAAAAATAGAAAGAAATATTATCGTATTCCTTGGACTTCTCTTTATAAAAATAAGAGTTCCGTAGGATGGTGCGTCGCATATTAAAGTCAAAGGGAAGCTGTAATGACTGCAATTACTTACTCAATTACTGCAATGACGTTTAACAACATAATTGGAAGGGCTTGCAACCACCAGGATAGTGTCAATTATATCGACAGAAGAATTTTACTAACCTACTATTGGTTAACGTGGCAATGCGGCAAAACTGATCGATTTGGTATGACCCTTAAAAGGCATCAAATCCGTAATTATATTTGCATCGATGGAAAAGATTAAAATCAATTAATAGGATCTGGGTTGGGCACGAATTAGATGTGCAATACGTATAGATAGGACAATGCTATCTTTTTGCTATCGATAAGGATCGAATAACAAGAAATTGTAAAGTGAGTTATTTACGTTAGAAATAGCTTATTCTGAAATACGGGAACGTGTATCATAGTATCAAACACGATTAATCACCACCTATAGGTCGTATAAGATAACAGCTGGTCTTTTAAACAAATGTGGATATCTAGTATAGTCGTTTTATTTTCTGTTGGTTTATTATCGACTGCCACAAATATTATATTATTATACATATCGATTAATTGATGATTTTTACAAGGATCGCTCATCGTAGTTCACTCGATACGGTTATCGAACATCTCAGTTTAGTGTCAAATATCATTTAAGTTCCATCCGGCCTCGTATCAATTCGACACATTTCTCACTGGTTTCAAATGAATAGTATATTTCATTTAATTATTTACGAGCGACACTAATAAATCTCATTTTAAACATATTTCATGTAATCTTTGGTTTTCGTTTTCAAAGAAGGGATTTGTGAATTTAGCTAGTAATTTTTTCATAATATTGATTGTCTGTTAGTGTGCTAATTTGACGTCAAGCAACAAATTAAGTTGGAAAAATAAGGGATTATGAATAACTTATAACCGAATAAAATTTCGAGTATGGTTTGTATTATACAAATACTATTCTATACTTGAGAAATAATTCTGTACTATCCTTTTTCATTTCTTTTAACAAATTAGATCGCCAATTTGAACGATCCCCTTTTGATAAGCCACATTTGGTTCCACACTTTGAGTTAAAGAAAGAAACTTCTTAAAAGTGCCGACTTTTGTAGAGATTTTACACTTTCGAATAACAAGATTTCATGGAAAAATTAAGTATAAAATTAGCTGGAGAAGAGTTTTAAATACTTGACAAAAACTATACATGTTACTCTTTATTGTTTGGCGTAAAGTTTTTGTTTTAAAAATCTTTTTTACAAAACTGTTATATTCTCTTTTTCAAATAATTTAATTTTTCATGATATTTTAGGCTTAAAAGAGGAATATCCAGGAGGCAAAAATCAGCATTTTCGACGTTTGCTATTCTTCGCTTTTCATCGAGGTCAAAAAGCTGCCGAGGCAATTCGGGACATCTGGGTCTGGGTAACACAAAACAAAATTTTAATTCTCATCAAATTCTGTTTGCAATACTTTTTTGCCTTTTTAATCACACAAGTTATCTGTTTTAGTTGTGTAATAATTGGAGCAATATTTGAAAAACATTTTTAATGTATTTGAAAAATATTTCATGCATGCATTATCAAATGCATTGAAAAATTATTTTTGAGTATTTAATTTTATTTTGCGTATTTAATTTTTTTTTGAGTATTTTACCGATACGAATCGTTTTCAATATTCTTAACACTGTTTGCCCCTTACGAAAAATCTGAGAAAAATATACCTTAATAACCATAACAAGGAACTATTAATGTCAAAATGGGATATGTAGATGTACAGTTTATGTAGATATCCAAACTGCTATGATAAGACGAATTTTACTTACATATTGCAAGTATTTGTACCGTACGTGAAGCATAAAAGTACAATGTAAACCTATGCTCGGAACAATAGTGCACCCACATCGATACTACGAGGGTACCATCGTAGTAACTATTTGTGGCGCATTAGAGCGACGTTCCACACCACCGATGAGGTATTATTGTTAATGCGTTTTCTTGGTTGGATCCTTTTTGTAGGCCTATTCCACTATGTTGCGCGATAGTTTTGGATCGACGATAGATGTGGAAAACAAATTCTGAAAATAGTTTTTGATGTAACACATTCAGCGCCACGTCACCCAAATATGGGTGACGCTAGTTTTTGAATAATTTTGAAAATTTATTTTCATTTTAACATATCCGAACAAACTGAATTTGACTAGGATGTTTCGAATGTGAAAGAGTTCTAATTCCATTTCCTATAATCAATTTTAATTTGTGAAAATTTTGGTGGTTGATTGTTGGCGACAAACGTGTTAATTGTAAAAATTTTATTAAAGTATGGGAAAACATGATTTTCGCGAATGTTTGGACGTGCTTAATATATCATTAACGTCGGTCCGATATGAATTTTGCCTTTCTATAGTCACTGAGTGATTCTTGTAAAACCTCACTCCCCAAATAAGAATTCGGAAGCCGAATTGCTGTATCTCCTTCAGTGTTCGAAAAACACGAGCTTATGTAAATGCCCAAAATTTTCGAGAAAAATAGGGCGCTGCATGAAGAGTAAAAACGTTAGAAAGTTCTATTTGCTCTTAACAAATATAGTGGCATACAACTGTTTATTTTTGGACCTAAATAGCTATAAACTGATGTAAAAATTTAAAAAAGTGCGAACGTGTATATTTCTTTTCGCAATATTTTTGTATTTCTACGAAAAGATTTTTGTTTAGCACGAGAACTCTACCTAGCGTTAGATTCTGCAGGTAGTGTTGGTAGTGTTGGAACGATTTACATTTCGAGCAGGCCGAGAAAAGATTCGCCGACAACGCGGGTATGACGTTTTGCCGCCACGTGCTCTGCTGAGTCGAAGCTATGTGTAATGAGCTCGGCAGAGTCGAAGCTATGCGTAATGAGCTCGGCAGAGTCGAAGCTATGCGTAATGAACACCCCTGGAGGGATTCCATGGAGCATCCACTTTGTGTAAATTATATTTGAATTTCTTTTAGTATTTCAGACGTCGTTTTATATATCTTTTTGGATACTAATCAGCCAAAGTGGAAACTGATCCCCAACAACGTCTTTGCCCCCCCCCCCCCCCGATTTCAGTGTCTCTTCAGTGTCTCTCGCGATAAATTATTCACCAAATTCAAACGAAAAGACCCTTTTCGCATTACACATTCACACTGACGCAGTCACATTTGTGAAGTACAATCTGCACTTTTTGTAATTTACGTTCCATATTTTTCTACTCTAACTATATTTTACTATCTTTCCTTTCTCATATTCTGTATATCTTTACTTCAAATTTCAATTCTCGAGTAGAGATTTTCTAGAAACGATAGACTTAGGATCCGTATAAACATTGCATGCAATGCTTCTTTTTATCCGAGGGTTATGTTACTTTAATTATAATTTTCGCCAGACTATTTAAACATATTAGTTGAAGGGATCTATAGAACACAAGCATGATTTTAAATATTTATAGTTTATAAATAATGTTAACAAATTTCCTCACATTTACATAACTTCTTACGATAAGCTTTATGCAATAAACATCTTGTTTTAATGCGGAAGATACTATTTCTTGGTACCTGGTGTATGTATATGTGGATATTCGTACTTGTTATAATAAAAATTTACACAAATTGAAATATATTCTCGAAAGCCGTAAATAAAGTTGGTTGATGAACTTTATATGAAACATTGGAATGCTCATGTAGTCCATTTTATCCGATTAATGCCATATTTGGACTTCTCTGAATAAAAAAAAACATTACCAGTTCATTGATACTATTTCTAAGAAAAGATTGTCATACATAGCGATCATTTGATTGCTATTAGCAAGCAATGGTGAAACGTTTACAATGTTGTCTTATTCGGTTATGGTCGTGGTCAGTGCAGTCAGGAAAATTAACTATGTATGTGAGGCGATGCATGCGCAGGGAGAATCATATAGCGGCGTGGGGCGTCTACCGGGCGAACATTACAATTCTGAACTATTATACACAGAGACTCTGCGTCGCGTCTTCATCGTAGTTCAGAATTACAATGTTCACGCGATAGACCCCTGGAGTGCGGGACTCCCAGTGAATGCGTCATCTTGCGTAGTTAATTTTCCTGACCTCACTGCACATGGTTCGTAGCTTGCGTTCGTAACGCACAGCATACATCCATTTATAATGCTAACCAAAACTAATTGACGTTAGAATAATAATATTATAACGAATCGATTGGAGACGTTTTCTCGTTGAAAATAAGCCCAAACATGGCATAAATTGGATAACAACGTACCATAAATTACTTCTGAAAGCATGCGAATCATTTTATGTCTTTGAGTTTAATGAACGTGGTAAGTCGTACGTGTTAATAATTATTGTATATGGTGTTTGTGTGTGCACACAAGAATTATCATAGTTGAATGTATGTATAATTGAAGAAAATTAAAAACTCTAGCAAAAGCGTTAATAAATTGTGTACAGATGTTATGACAACAGAAACAGAAATTAATGAAACGCCTATACAAACTGAATAAACAAGGTGTTCTTTTGGAAACTTTAAACCTAAATATTTCAAAAACAACACATTTTACACACTAGTCATTTACATCTATAAAACATAAAAACTGCGATTTTTTATGTAGTATAAGAAACAAGTATGAAAAGTGTAATTGTTACTGATTTTTCAGCATTCAGTCATAAAAAAAAATAAAGAAGTTTCATAAGTAAACAAATTTTTCATTTTAATAAATATCCTTGTAAAATAAAATGTGATTAAGACATGTTTCGCGTAGAATAAAAAGCTGTAAATAAAAATATAAGTTTCTATTTAAAGAAAGAAAGTTGCCCTCCTAACAACCTTCCGAGCGATCAACAACAAAAAAAGAAAATTGTTGTATTTTCTCTTTAAAATCGAGTAACTTTTGTATTTAACATTTTTTCTAAAGTGTTGTTTTCGAGATATTTTAAAATGAATACCCAGTATATGTTTTCTATAGTATAAATACTATAGTATACAGTACAACAATGTCTATCGCTATTGAGAGGTGGTATCGAAAAATGGCAAACATATAAAAATAAATATTAAAATGTAAATACCCATCTGCAAGTAAAAATGTATAAAAGTATTGCTATATACGTATGTACGATCACTAATTATACAGAGTGTCTGAAAAAAGGAAAGGAAGCTACTTCAAATGACCTCACGGACCTCTTTTCCAGATTGCGAGTGATTTTTGAGACACCCTGTATAATTAGTAGAAATAATTATTCAACAGTCTAAAAAAATAATTACACTTTATATCGTATTTCTGTAGTACATGTTTAATAAATACTATTTCGACCATTTAAATGTGCGCGCGGTAAATGCTTATTGCCTCCAAATAATATTCAGCACTCGTAGTAGAAATGAAATATACAGAATATTCGCTTCTAGCTAACGTACTTATTTTTCGTGAACTGTCGGTAAAACTGAGCGTGACACGAAATGGTCAGGCGGTACTAGAGCCCCCTACAGCTGAGACAGAAAAGCCCATAAAATGCAATGTTTGTACGGATCCCAATTCTGTGATAAAACCAGCACCGTTGCACTGTGGACCATTCCACCTCACAAAGGCGTCCATGACTATCTTAAAAGTAGTTCAATCTTTAAACTCCCATAACTTTGTTAATATTCATCCAAATCTAATGAACCAGAGACCATTTTAAAGTTTATACTTTCTGCTTTTGGAACTCTTAAACTATCTCTATTGCAATCGATGTCTAAAACGTAAAATCAGGATATAAAAAGCTGCAAGCTGTAAATATTTTTTTTATATATAAATTGGACATACAAAAGTATATGCGTACAAATATGAAAATTTATAGAAAATAAATATTGCATAAATAAAATAAAAATGTATTCAATACCCAAAAAAGGGCTTTCAATATATAAGAATTAAAGTGAATAATAAATCTAAATAAGTAAATAAAAAACTAAATAAATATATAAATTATAAACTAGAACTTTAGTAAAATTAATAACATTTCAATAACTTTATGTTTGATTTTATAAAGAAACACTTACGAAACTTAAATTTAATTTAGGTATATTTCTATGAAGACAATTAATGTAAAGTTTATTTATAACATCAACGAAATATACATATGTATAGTAATAATGCGAGTACTTAACTTTCGCATTTTTTTGTATATATTATCTTATCAAAATATTACATTAATCATAAGAATAGTAGTTACAGTCACGATATAGTTTATTTTTACATCAAAAATTTATATAAAACTAAGTTTTGTAGTTGGTACAGTAATGATATTCTCCGTAAAAATTAATTTAAAGATATTCGTCTCAGATTAACATAAAATTTGTATTAGTAATTTTCATGCGAATAAACTATGAACATGAAGTACACTCAAAATAAAACTGAAATTAAAATAGAACCAAAACCTACACTATAAATATAATAAACATCTAATAAATCGAATTCAAACACAACTTTTAGTATCCCACGAAGGTACACTCAATGAATACGGACACGCAGCCTTGCGCGTAAAATGTTAGTACATTTCAACCTCAATTAGCTGTAAGACTGTCATCCGGGCAAGTCCTGAAAGGTTTTACCTTTAATCACGAATCCTTCCTCAGTGCAATGACACTAATAAAAGTGTTTGGATGAACTCAGAAGTGTAACAAAGTCGTTAATAAATGTTGAAAATCGCACAGAGTATGAACAGATTATTCTATATTTTCTAAATTAAATAACTATGCGAATATACTATCTTGTGAGCTCCCGTAAACAACAATGTGTAAAAATTTCCGCACACATTGAAAAATCGATAACAAATGAAAGGTGCTTTCATGAATAGTTCGGAACGAAGTAAGAGTCAGAAAATCTTTAAACCTTCAACGCATGGCACTGATCTCAGAATGGTTAAAAAAAGTCGGTACTTTCTACTTCATTCATTTTAATATCTTGAAAAACAAATATTTTTTGAATTATGCAAAATTTTTGAAATTCGAATTTGGTAGCCTTTTTATATCAAATTGACCACTGTGCATTGCCGTAAATTCCCTGAAATGTCACATGACCCCATTCGTGACGTCACGAGTGAGTAGTTCACCAGACTAGGGGTAGAGGATAGCGTAGTCGATCGACGCGACGTGATCAATTACAAATGTGACAGCATCCCTGGCAACCCTGCTACCCCAACTCTACTGAACTGCTCATCCGCGACGTCATAGATGGAGTCACCTGACATTTGAGGGAATTCACGACAACGGTGCATTCGCCTTTTCGGATAGATTTGCCCGACCATTCTGTGGTTAGCACGTGGCGTCGGTGAACTGACAAACTTGGTTCGCGTCAGGAAAACTCGGGCGAGATCTAACAAGTTCCTGAAAGTAAGATACATTTTGGAACCGTGACAGAGATTGATATCAAAGGTGCGCAACACTTTTTCGTAAATTAAGTGAGCAGCAACTAAAATTTACAAATACAGTAATGTCCCGACGAATGTCTCAAAGCCGGAATCGAAAATGATCTTTTAGCGTAGACCAAGACAAGAGAGAGAAAGAATTAAACTACCCGGGAAGGCAGCTGCCGCATGCCGGTGTACATTACTATAAATACATTGTAATAAAAACGATGACTTAACTTTCTTATTTTTAATTTCTTATATATGAAAATTTGTTTAATATATTGATCAGATTTTTCCAATTAAAATGATACCAAACACGACATACTTTACACCGTATTTATTCATTATATGAATCAAGTAACTTATTTTATTTACGAAAAAAAAACATTAGAAAAACCGATTTTTAACTATGTGAGAAGTATTAAAGTCAACGCTAAATATGGTATGTGTGTAATTCGAAAGAAAATATCAGCGAAGTTATGCTATTCGGGCCTACGTTCGACAGACATTCCAGAGTGGAGATGGCTTCGATTTCGAAACATTTAGAGTAGAGATGCTTCGATTTCGAGACATTCAAAGTAGAGATGCTTGCATTCATAACATTCAGAAAGGAAGTGCTCGATTCGACAGACATTCTCTAGAACGATTATACGCGTTTGACGGAGAATGTGAAGAAACGGTTTATTGTACTTTTTTTTATCAACCCTGCAGAGGTCTTGGAGTAAGGATGGTCGAATATCGTGAAACTGTTTAGATACCAGCTTCTCGAAACTCAGCGCCGATAACGCAAATAATGTCTTGCAGATGTGGCGATGAAGGAGAAGGGCTGGAACCGTAGCCATGTCTTTCTATGAGATTAAGAGTCGACTCGTTACTATTGTCCGAGTCCTTATTGCGGCCTAACAATGGCAGTATTCATAAAGCAGTGAAACGATTACCAAAGTAAATGTTCATTTGCCTCGATTCGCTCTATTCAGAAAAATTCTACGAAAGCATGAGATGAATATGAATTATTTATAAATTAATTTTTTTATAGATTATGTGCTACTAGGCCACGATACTGATCAATTCCAAGGATGACACGCAACAAAACAGTTTAATGTACAATATAATTTTGTACTTATCTAATTAGTATATGCATACTTATGCATAATATCAATGCAGATTTTTAATGTACAGATACTATTAATATGTAAAACAATGTATTCTTTTTATATAATCGTAGCGATAATGGAATAAAATGAATTACACATTAAGTATTAAATAACTAAATATAATCGAAATTATATCGTGTTTAATTTTATTTTAATCAGAAATATTTGTCCAAATTATGTCATGTTTAGGCTCATTTTAATCAGAAAATTATCGGTAAGATGTTTAAAAAAATTCAATTTTAGAATGTTAAAATTAAAAAAGTTATATTATTGTATTATGAGCTGTCTTCCGAGAATTCGAGACAAAGAAGCCGAAGCGCGTGCCGCAGCACATATGTTCACCGACTCCGTCGAATGTCGGCATCAGCGTAGCGAAAAAGTCGATATATTACTGTGGCGTAGAAATAGTAATGCGACATTCGCCGCAGAGTAAAGTTACGATATTCGGTGAGACATTACTGTACATGATGACAAGGTAATTCTATTTTTACATAGATTCATAATGATATCGAGAAGCAATCTAATTTCCGGAAGTATAGTTATTCAAATTCGTGAAATTTGAAGAGGGAGAAAGGATCTCCAGTTTCTCACTTCGATTTGTGAAATGGGTATACAAAATTTGTTATAAAAACGTATAAACTTAACGTTGGTCGGATGAGAAAAAAAGATGACTTGATCTTCTTCCGATTATGGTACAACGTCGACACCAGCCCATTTTTGTAGTGAAACCACTAGAAACCCTCGAAAAAGGTCACTGTTAGGTAAACACAAATCCGACCGGCACTGCAGGACGCCAAATGAGCTAAATTATTTCGGTCGAACTTGCACGAACACATGTTTCGCTAGTCATTGTATGTGTATATCCAATGTCCGACGAACAGAAAAACAACTCTACTATGACCTTAGCCGTATCCTAATGCAGAGCTGCTCAACAGACCTCGCGGCGGGAATGGGTAAAGTCATGGGCTAAGGCCAAAGCTACGGGCAAACGTCTCAACGAAGTGGGGCCATGTGGTAGTACCTACGTCACTAGGACCTAAGACGATCGTTCGAAGTCCACTATATTTCACTCAATCTCGACGTAACTTCTAGTCGAACCTATCACCGTTTTCAGCCAATAACGCATCGTTACTAGTAGGGAGACTCACGAAAAGCTAAGGAAGGGGTATCGTTACCCTTGGAAGTGGAACCTAGAGTCCGCCGATCGTGTTCGTCCTGGGCTGAAAGTCACTATCTGTACGGGCAAGCTGTTGAACAGCTCTGGCCTAATGTGTGGATATGGTTGATGACGTCTTCAGCGTATCGTTGTCTTTCGTTAGTTATATGACGAAGTGTAACAGTCAATAAAACAGAATGACATTATTCTAAGTGTTCAGTATATAATTATATAATCATTATTTAAAGGTTGTTTATATATAGATAAAGCGTCTATATTAAAATAATGTTAATACTTATAATGTTAATATTAATAATTTGAATATTGTCCTGATAAGTAATAGGGGCAACGCGGGAAATACAATATAAATAGCTTTAGAAAATCAAATAGGTTGCATGCACAGTGCACAAAATTCGAACGCACACCCATTGATATCGCCTGTAGTCTGTACATATGTAGAATTCTTCGCGATCTATATGTATATTCCCGCGAGAAATACGCTTTCCCTTTGAAAAAAGAAATCGCCGTCGAGAGGCAACCAGAATCGCCAAACGTAGATCAATTAAGAAAAAAAAAGTTTAGTCGGCTATTTTTATTTAAAAAACAGCTCCATTACTTTCTCTGATTAACAAGGGTCTCCGCTCGAACGTTTCCAGACAGACCAGTAAAACATTTGTCTGGCGGCGAACGCGTTAAATTAACATCCGTTTCTCTTCAGCCTCGTTTCTCGCTCATCAGGATGCTGAATCAAACCGAATTAAATAAGTAAGCGGCACTAAAGCAGGCGCGTCGGGTCGCGTCGCGTCGCGACGCAGCAGCGCTGGTAATTCGCTCGAAACACAGACAAGACTCGCTCGAGAGTCCTGCGTCTGGAATGTGGGTCTTTTGTGTATTAACTGTTAAGTGAATGGCCGGTAAACGAAGAGGGTCTGTAGAAAGCGGTCTCTGCAAGCGGAGACAACCGATCCTGCGTTTCTCGGGGAGATCATTTGCGATTGCGACTGCGATTGCAATGCATATACGGAACGGGTTTACAGCGATCGAATCGATCAGACTGCGCCACGAATTCTCTGATCTCTAACGTCAACGCTCGTATGGCATTCATTACGTTCGAAAAGTTCGTGGTTATTCTTAACCATTTACAATTTTACGTCAAGTTGAAATAAAACCGGAAACTTCCGAAAACCGATTACACCTGATTTGGTTGAAATTTCGCAAATGGCTTCAAAACAATATTTACCAAAAGAATTTTTTGTGATTCAGAGTTTAAGGCTGAAAATTTTGCAAAAAACGTTTTTCCCATTTTAGTGTCACTGCTTCTAATTTAAAAAAATCCTGTGCTTCGGTTCCGCAGAAATTCTGAAAACAGGTAGTTTTTAGATTAAAACAATATTCGATAACCAAACTCAGACCTAACTCAGATCTAATCCAGTTACGAAAGAATGATAAAAACACTTAACAAAAAGTCACAAAATTCTCTATTTTATTATAAATTTACGAAATTTCCTATTTTAAGTGAAAGTCACCAAAAATTCTTCTCGTATACATTGATTTAATTTAAAAAGTACTTATTTTCAGATTTTTGAGGAAAATCAAAGCATAGTACTTTTTTAACTTGCGGGGAGTGACGTTTCAAATTAAAATACCTTCCAAACCAATGATTTCTTGCAATAAATTCTTTAATATTTTTATGAAGAGAATGATGAGCTCAATCGAGTAATATAATAAAAAATATATAATTTTATTTAAATAAATAAAGTTGACCTTCATTGTTCTCGACGCGTTCATGTAGAAAAATCGTATTAATACCAAATCACGTGCCGCCTAAAACCGTTCAAATTTCATTCGAAACACTTTTTAGTATCATCGACGGTTTCGAAGATATTTGACTGGATCGATTTATTTGGATCACCCTGTATATTAACCCTTTTATAGTAGAGGAAATATCTACTTTTTATATCACATTATGTTGATATCATAAATTATATAACGATCAAGGTAGCATATAAAGATCAAATGTTTCATAATTGTCACAAATCAACAAAATTCATCGTACCAGTCAAATTGACAG
Source organism: Augochlorella aurata (assembly GCA_028455555.1). Lineage (NCBI taxonomy): Eukaryota > Metazoa > Arthropoda > Insecta > Hymenoptera > Halictidae > Augochlorella > Augochlorella aurata. The sequence goes on along the minus strand of CM052151.1, from coordinate 148,536 downwards.
GATCTAAAATTTTTAATCTACGATTATTGAGATTATATAGATACATTTATGAGGAATTCATTCAATAAATTTGATACTTGCGACGAATAACACGATAGAAATTGTTAAAATTCTGAATAAACATACTATTGTTACTTCTATATAGCAATACAAAATAACTGCTTTTAGCGCTCTGTAAAACTAGCGATAAACGATGTACCTTTCGCCTGTACTACTCGACGTATGGATTAAACACTTAAAAGGTTAATTGATTTCATTGCGATACTAGAAATTTATTTTTCACGTTTTCAAGGAAAGTATCACATTCCAAAACATTAGTGCATCACGTGAGAGTGCAGCGACCGGAGGCAACTCTCTCTTTCTGTCTCTGCACATTATATGTATGTTCTACACAATAATGAATGTTGGAATGAGAGAACTGAGCTGATTACCAATAAATACAATTTTTAAATATTTAGTCCTAATTATAGCATCCAGGAATAAATTAACTATAGTTAGTACCTATAGGAATGAACTAACTCAATTTATTCATATCATACGCTATTTTTATTACAATGTTGGCTTGAATTAAGAAATCTATTTAATCGTGATAAAATCTTTATAATTTTAACAATTTTAGAATAAGGAATGTGTATCCGGTCAGTTTGTCTGGTACGATAGGTTTAATGTTAAAGTTTAAATTCTATTGACTTGTCACTCTTCTCCGTCAAGATCTTTAATGTAACAATCTTGTTGCAAGAACATGATGCACAGGTTAAAGAATTTCTTTTTAGTATTTAAAAAAAAAAGCAAATAATCATATGCCCTGCTATTTGAACTAACATGATTATCAAGAATTTATTATACATCTAAAAAGAAATTCATATTGGTCACAAATCACCAGACGACCATACGAGGGTTAATCCACTCAGGCTGAGCGTTGCAGAAGCACAACTTCTCAGAGATTGGATATTATTGTTCATTTTACAATATCCTGCGGAGGAATAAGACAATTACTGTTTCATCGTTATTTATTCCGTCATCTGGGTTCCAGACTATTTTGAAATTGAAGTACTTACGTCGCTGTTGTGAACCAATATGTTCTTATACAAGGTGTCTCAGTAACTCTGTTACAAAGCGATATCTCCGTTATCAGTAGTGATACACAGAGATGTTTAAGGAAGAAATTGTTTGGTTCAAAGAAACACATATTGTGGTTGAAATCCTTTTCTTAAACGTCATATTTTTCATATTTTTTAAAGTACATTGATGCTTTTTTAAATAGAATTACACATTTTTGTTATTATATCATGATAACTAAGATCAAAGCGAATCCGATGACGTGTAATACCGTGACCTTGAGTACGAACAAATTATACTTGAAATATTTAGAAATGAATACGAATACTGAAATAATTACAACGTAGAGATCAACAATGACAAAATTGGAGTAAATGTTTAAAATTATTTCCATTGATTTCTGCACATTTTTTATCCGTTTTTGTTATTCAAGCGCAGCCGATTTCAGCGCGACACTTACAAATCACGACGAGCAATGCGATGCTCGGCCGATTTAAGGTCTCGTAGAGATCATGTTACTGTCATTGGATTCATCTTGATCTTAGCTGTTATGATATAATAACAGAAATATGTAATCCTGTTTCAAAAGAACGATTTCCAACACAACATGTGTTCCTCTGAACCAAATAATTTATCACTTTGTAACGGAGTTACTGAGACACCCTGCATGTACATACATGTTGTTTAGGATTATACTTGTGATTGTCACATTTTGTTCAAATAATATGCAAGTTATTTGATTTAAGCCTTCTTAGTTATTTACGAAGTAAATAAACATTGCATTCCCCGTGTAACTTCTCTGAAGCTGATGGAGGAATTTAGTATTCTTTTTAAATTGTTTTTATAGAATTACTTTACATGATTGTAATCTATCGCCTTTTTATGTGTTTTGTCTTCTAACATGGGAAAAAATATTTCGAAAGTTAATTTGTAATGCAAATATCTTGTATAAATAAAAAAAAATTAAAAAAAAACTAAAACTTTAGCATTTACTTAATATTGTTATACTTTATTTTAATTTGTTAACTATTATTTTTCTTTCTTACTGGAAATAGTGTCACATTAAATAAAAATGCGCATTCCTATTGAAAACAACGTCCATGATTCTGATATTTCGAAAAATCAAGAAGGAAATCTTCATCCCCTCATCCCTTCAAACTGTTCTTTAGTAGTTATTTACGAAAAGGTACCACTCTCCGATCTCGATGATTTTGTACTAATAGATCATCACTTTGAACATTATTATAAAGGTTTGAAAAGAATGAGTAAATATATAAAATAGGATCCATTTTGAATATTTCAATAACTTTTTTATGTCATCGAAAACTTTATTCTATACAAAAGTCTTTTTCGTATTGTGTTATAATTTTTCAAGATACAGTAGAATTCTGATATTCCGATATCAATTAACCATCTTTAGGCACTTGTTTTGACTACAAACATGAAGCCGGGCATCTTATTCGATCTTGCATGTACGGTAGTACTCCATTTACATAAACTTGGCAGAAGACAACCAGTTCATATAATAAGAGTCTGTTGATCATCCCCACTACTAATCTCCTCCCACTACTAATCTCCTCCCACTACTGTTTGTCCGAATAATCGGAGTTCACGTTCAGATAAATGGAATTAACTAAACCAAACTAAATCATTTGAGGCATCTTTACGAATATCAGGATAATAATTTAGTAAATCGTGATAAATAAACTATTTTTTAAAAAGTAAAGATAATAATTGTATTTATTTTTTATTGCTTAATAAACACAAAATACTATATGTATGCAATGAGACAGAAATATTAATATTAATCTGTAGATATAGTGAATGTCTTATCAAATATAAACAAAATTACAAAATTAATTATTTTCATCGAAGACGAACATTACCAAAGCTAAATCTTTCAAATTGTTCAATCATCGTAAAGGAGTTTCATCTTTTCCTGACTGTGTCTTTAACGGCTTAATAAGTGTGTCTAAAGAATAGTGGGCATTAGTATGTCTAGGAGCTAATTAATTTTCACGGTCTTTATTATCTGCCGCATCTTCCGCCTCTACTGTTTCAACATTCTCGTTTGTTACTCTTGATATTATTTCATCATTGCTTAGAATTTCGAAACCTCGATCCAATTCATCGTTTTTAAGCCATCCTTTGATATCCTTAATTCCATAATTTGCATAACATGATATAGATGAAGCTGTTTTATGAATATTTCGAAGTTGTATTTCTTCGTCTGTATCTTCCATGACTTGTTCGTTAGACATTATCTTTCTGCAAGATCTATATAAATTTTATTCGGTGACACAATTCCATGCGTCATACACCATAACGTTGCAGTCTCGTAATATTAGTGTTTTTACAAATGACGACAAGTCTTCAAACTCATCTATAAGTAGCGTGTGCTTTAGTACACACATGCGCTTTAGTAAATATAATTAAAAAATATAATATCTTGATCCATTGGTTGCACAAGGGAAAATAAA